>JASDQU010243695.1:24945-46496 GCA_032191745.1 Picea mariana | reverse complement strand
CCAGGGTGCACTTTAATTAGTGTAGGAGGAATGGCCTAGGGTGAGGAACGGTCCAAACATTTCTTAGGGTTTATACATTCTGTCCAGGGTGCACTTTAATTAGTGTAGGAAGAATGGCCCAGGCTCAGAAATCGGAAATAATCCTTCTTCCTTGTTTGAGAAGAATGGGGTAGATAGCCCATTGTTGATATTCTATACTGAGGGCAAATATTCTTTCAGATCTCACAGACGTGAGTGAAAGATTGGCCCAGATGATTCAGTTTTTATCATAACATTGTTTCTATGCAGGTTGCTATCAGATGTTTGTTATGAAGAATATATGACAATAGATATACTACTGTGGTGGATTTGTTCCACTATTTGTGATTATGTTTCACGGATTGAGTAGTTGCGTACTACTTGAATAGACACAGGTGTGTTCTATTAATTGATATTGTACCAGGAGATTGTCCAGTTGGATAATAATGACGGTGCTCGTAGTGCTACCAGTTGAATGGTCTGTTGTGCTCAAGACCATACCTCCCTAGCTAGGAGGAAGTGTTAATATTATGGTAGCTTCGGGAGGTATGAACCTCTATTGTGACCTATGACGAGACTAGAATCCTCCAAAAATAAGCAAAGAATTAAAGGAAACCCTAGACAAGTTGTCGACTGGATGAATACATTTAAAATGAATTTATTGATACCTAGAAGGAGAAGTCGACCCCAGTTAGCCTGCCCAATTCACTATAAATACAGGGTGCCAGTTCTCATTATTCATCATCTCAGCAGTTGCAGAGAGAGCCAAATCTGCGCAGGCAGTTGCAGTTTTGGTGCGCAAGTTTCTGGGAGAGCTGGGAAAGTGGTGCGCTAGCTTTTGGGTGGGATCATATGTTCAACTTAGTTTCTATTTCTTGCTTGGTGCATTAGCCTTTCTTGGCTATTGGATTGCTACCAGGATTCTCTTCTCGGTCAAGGTCAAGGTGCTCAGAGGGTGGCTTCGGCCAGTGGTTGGGTGATGAGGGTATCGTCAATGGTAAAACGAGCACAATCTTCTATATTCTAACAAGATATAGCATGGCGGTCTTTGCAGTCGATGGAGCTTACAAATGCCAGTGACGCCGTACAACACAATGCCCATGAAACATGCGTGCCAACGCAAACATAGATAAGTAGAAGCAACTAGAGCACACACCAAGAAACTTTGGTTGTAAGTAGCAGTAACTGGAGCACACGCCAAGAAAAAGGAGGGGCTGGAATTGACTTGGTGAAGAGAGGGAGCATGGAATGCCTCCATGACAGTGGATCTATGTAATAGCCCCAAGCCGACCGACTCTATTCATGTGTAAGAAACGTAAGTGACCCGGTGGAGGTGGAAGTCGAGGGCGGTTGGCAGCTAACCAGAGACACTAAAATGACGGGTTATGGACTATGTTTTGTGCATGCGGAAAACATTAAGCATTTAATGTTGGGAATTAATGCTAACTTAAAAGTTAACATTAATTCACCTTGCTTCCTGAATATTTGCTTTACTAAGTTCCTGACCTCTTATTTCCTAAGTTTGAAGTTGCTTGCCTCGATATGAGGCCAAATAAGGCCTCAAACTTAAAAACTTAGGGAAAAAAACATATTTTCCAATTGAAAAAGTATATGAAATTCTTAAAACTTTGGGTTAAATGATCTATTTTCGTGTAAGTGTTAATAGATCTATGAAAAATCGATTACTAATAGTCCCTGTTGCTGAAGGGCAGGGACAAATAAATACTTAACCAACTAATAAAAGTGTTATGCTAAAATCTTCAAAAAATAATTTATTATATTTAACTTCACAGACTGATTTTATATGGAAGTCCCCTTTGAATTTTAATAATATT
Organism: Picea mariana; assembly: GCA_032191745.1. NCBI lineage: Eukaryota > Viridiplantae > Streptophyta > Pinopsida > Pinales > Pinaceae > Picea > Picea mariana. The sequence goes on along the minus strand of JASDQU010243695.1, from coordinate 44,643 downwards.
AGATTAAATAAATTTTACTTTAATACAAATTTCAAATTTATAGCATTCACAACACTCATCAATGATCAAAGTCACTCAATTGATCATAGTAAGTTCTTTAAATATTCAAGGGAAAGGAACATAGTTTCCCAAACCCCACGTGTCCTTATCTCCATCCACCTGATCCGAAGTGACAGAAGGTGTAGGTCCCTTGAGTATCCATAGGTGTGTTTCCCTTGCATCTAGTTATGTGTTTTTGAGAAGGGTATTTTTGAGTGAGTGTAGCTTAGGGGTCTAAGGGTGTTTGGAGGGAAAGGTTCCATGAGTGCCTCGACCCTCTATAACGAGACTAAGTTTAGAGGTTCCCCTTAGGTTTAGGTCCCGAGGAGATATGTGTGAATTCCCCTAATAATTTAGGTACGATTTGAGTTGTGACCTTAGTGTGTTGGGTACTTAGACCCTACAAGTGACATGAGAATTCATGCTAAAGTTTAGGCCCAAAGAAATGCAAGTTGGGAGGGAAAGAGAGTAGGTGGGAAACCTCTAATGAACTAATACCGACATTCCATCACTTTGAGCTAAGCCAATGAGCCTTTATGTATATCTAAGGCAAGAACCTCGAGTTGACCTCATCTCAAAATTACCATTCAAGGCCAAGGCCCTATAGATAAGGTGACCACCAACTATGACTACAAATCTTGAGTTCATGGTGTTTGTAGAACTCATGAATATATGCAATGAACTTTAACTTCCTCTAATATTTGTTTGGTAAATAAAATGTATAAATACTTATATCATTGTGAAGAAACTATACACTAAATAATTTGGTTTGGGTTGATAACCCCTACATATGAAGATATAGGGTTCGATATTTAATTTGGACCTCTTTAATTGAATACGAGTAGCTCATCACAACTATAATTAATTAGGCCCAAATTTTGATGTGACTATTAAAAACTTACTACATATAGTGAATAAATGTTGCATCTCCTCATTGGGGATTTCGGCATTTACATGATTACTTTTTTTCCCATTTTTCTTTTGTACATCATTCCACTCAATGAAATGGTGACAAATTAATGAATGCTCTAATGAAATTAATTGTCAAACTTAATCATAATTTATTATAATGACTACATTGCTTTCCAAATTAGAGTTGTATGAGTCACATGGCCTCTTCATCCTCCTTGTGTGGTTGTTAGCCATAATAAGTTGCATATGAAGGCTTGGCTATGTTGGCATCACTATAGAAATATAACCATCCTTTAATACTTCCATGTGTTAGAGTAGGTTTATATATTTTTTAAATTAGTGAAGCTAAGATTGACATGTAAATCCCTATTTATTAATTAATTGGAATCATGTTATGAGAGTCACTTTGCAAGTATACATCAATTGTTTATGAGTTTTCAATTATTTTAATTCTAAATAAGAATAACACTTTCCAAATCACCCATTAAAAAAAAAACAAAAACTAAAAAACAAATGTACATAAAAACACCTACATACTTCGACACTATTTAATTTTTTTTTTTATTAAAATCCACATTTCAAATCAATTTGTAACTTTGATAAGATTTACCTTTTTTGATGAGGATATTATCTTACTTTATAAACATATTTTTAAAATATATTCAATTTAACAAACAAAAATAAATTAATAAAAATTTCCAAAATTATTTAAAAATATATTCATATCATTATATAAATATTCGAAAACAAGTACAACATCACATCATAAGCTAAAAACTATTGCCAAAAAACCAATTAGATAATCACAAACAATATTAACCCAAAACCAACCAATCACGAGATTGACAAAGCTTTTGGACCGAGACCACGTTGATAAAGGTGGGAAGTGGAATTGAAAATTAATAACCAATTCCAAGAATTAAAAAATATACTCAGCAAAATCGGGATGAAAATAGAGAGAAATTATTGTTCAGACCCCAAAACGGATTAACACGGGTATATATATATATAATTTAAGATTGGCGAATAAACTAGGCGTGACATGAATTAGTTAGAGAGGGCAAAGAGGGAAGCAGAACAGAGAGCGCCTGAGGGATTTTAGCGGCAACAAATCGATTCATTTTTGCTCATTCCGACCTTTTGTTTTTTGATCGGCCAGGATGGAGAAGCCAGAAGATTCAGCAGGGATGAGCAGCAGGAAACCGGAGGAGGAAGAGGAGGAGGAGGCTGAGGCTCACACTGAGAGCAGCGATTACACCTCGTCTGAGGACGAGGGCACGGACGATTACAGGCGAGGAGGATACCATGCGGTGCGGATAGGCGATTCTTTCAAGGGAGGGAGATATTTCGTCCAGTCCAAGCTGGGATGGGGTCATTTCTCCACTGTCTGGCTTGCCTGGGATACCCAAAACAATGTATGTACATTTCAAGGTCCCCCGTCCCTATCTTTAATTTTGTTTCAAGCTTTGATCATAGCTTCCCTTCATTTTCCATTTTGGTACTGCAATCTTTTCTGGAATAGATATTTTGTTTCGTTTTTTCGAAGACCCTTTTTGGTTTTCTCTCAAATAGTTTAACCATTTTCAGGAATTGGGTTTGAAATTTGTGAGCCGAGGTTTTTTTTTTTTTTGAATTTTTTTGAAATATTTTGTTGATATGGAGAAAACGTGCCCCTTTTAGAGTTTATCATCAAGGCTTTTTATCTTGAGAAATATCATCAAGGATTTTGAACAAACTTATTTTTTAAATATCATCAAGGATTTTGAAGTAACTTTTTTTCTTTTTGTTTTTCGTAGCTTTAGGCCTCAAGACGTTGTCCATTGTGAGAAAAAATGTTCCATTTGGGGTCTCTCTCTTTTTTTTAAAATAAATTTTATGGAAATGCTATGAGGAACATGGCCTGGAGGGTAGCACTGCATAAAGCGGATTTCTTTTAACTTAGGTACCAACTCTGAGGGGTAGCTAGTCTGGCAAAATTGCTCAGGACTTGCAGTCAGTCTCGTCCTTTTGAAATTCATGTCATTCTCGTGGGGCAGATGGTAGACCATAGTGAAAATGCAACCCGGGTAGTGTAAAGTTTTCAACCCTAGGTGACTGCTGTCCTAGTGTTCTCTCATTAAATAATTCAAAACAGAATTTATTTAATGGGAGAAAATTAAATTTCTGAACTTTGCATCCACCACACAACAGCTGAAAAATGAAAAACGGAAGAAATAAAACACACACACCGGGCTTTCTTCTTCTAATCAGCTTTTCATTCCTTTGATCAAAGCTTTCAAGGTGACCTCTGCAGCCTGCTTGAACCAGCAGCAGTACGGTTATTAAATCTCCTAGATTTGAAGTGTACGACCTGTAAGAAAGAAAGAGCTACAGCAGTACAGCCTGCTCTTTTCCTGCCTGTTCTGAACAGGAGGTTGCTCATCCCTCAACACTGAAACACACTCAAGTAATCACAGAAGATAAAGTACGACTTGCAAATCTGAAGGTGTACGTCTTGTGCATGGAAAAGACTGCTACAGTGTATGGTCTACTGTACTTGCTAGTCATTTCAACAATTTGCTTTTATTCTCCTTGCGAGTCATTTCAACAATATGCTCTTCTTCTCCTTGCTAGTCATTTCAGCAATCTGCTCTTCTTCTCCTTGAATGCACTCTGCCATTCTCCTGCTCTCTCTTGCTCTCTTCTCTTCCTTGCTAGTCATTTCAGCAATCTGCTCTTCTTCTCCTTGAATGCACTCTGCCTTTCTCCAGCTCTCTCTTGCCCTCTTCTCATGTATGAGATTGACCTATCCTATTTTGCCCTATTAATGATTCGAGAGAAAATACTAATCTCCTCAATCCTAACTGCCATCTATCTCAATCATGAGAAGTAAGGTTAAGATTAAATCCTAATCTAAGTCATTAATTGTCTAGAACTTCTAGAACATTTCATTTAGATTCCCAAGACTAGTTGACTTCAAAACATTAAACTTTCACTTTTCTTTTATTTTTCAAGTGAAATTACAAGATGAAATTATTTCCCACTTTTAAGTGGTTATTAAAGAAATGTCTCGAACCACTACCTGCACATTCACACTGAACCTATGCAAGAAGTTCCTGCTCGAGCTACATTTCTCAACACCCTATCTTAGAGAGGAAGGAATTCTGCACCAATTCAAGTTTATCTCTGAATGCTTCAAACCTCCTTTTGCTAAGGGCTTGGTCATAATATCAACTACCCGTTGATTTTTGGGAATATACTGTAGCTTCAATACTCCCTTCTGAATCCCGTCTCATATGAAGTGATATCTGATCTCTATGTGTTTGGACTTGTCATGAAATATTCAATTCTCAGAGAGTTTGATACAACTTTGATTATCACAGTGAATGTTTTAAAACTTGGACTTGGCGTCGGAATCGGTCAGGGGTCGACTTGGACCGACTCAGATTGATTTGATTTCAATGACTCAGTTTACTAAAAAATACATAAAATGTTTAAATTTAATAAAAACAATATATTTAAAGATTCTAAACCATGATTCCTAACCATTATAGACAAAATATGCAAAGTCTGCTCATGCATATACCAAGTAAAGGTGAATATGCATATACCAAGTAAAGGTGAATATATAAAAAAGTTTCAAATGGCACGAAGTGCAATACATAACATGATAACAGTAACACATATTAGCAACAAAATACATAATCAATGAGGCTCTAGCCTCTAAATGGCCTCTAGGCTTTAGAGTTTGAAAAACATGCTACAACCATCTCCTTTTGCCTAGCCTTGTCTTCTTCAAATTTTGCAAGCTGATTTTTAAATTCCAATATAATCTATTCAATCTCCTCTAATGGGGCCATGCATGGGGCAACTTGTTAATTTCCTTTAAACTCAACAACAAAAACTAAATGCCAATAATTTCTTTAACCCATAAATAAATCTAGTTGATATATACTTTGGAAATTATGCAAGTAATTTATAGCTAAGTTATTTAACTAAATTTGCATAGTAGAAGTAAATGGAAACCAAGCACATAAAATAAAGAACACTAGAAATACCCTGGAAACCTTAGTGTGGGGAACTAACAAAGAGGGGGCTTTATTTTGGCTTCTGAGATGAATATTACAGCAACAAAGAATTCAGAAATTTTTTACAGGAAATTTGTCAGCAAGTTTTTTTCTCCTTCCTAAGCAAATTCGGCCCAACCAATGGTTGTACGACCCAACACAGTTCTAGCATGTACGACCAACGTACGATCTGCTCAGAATTGTTAAATTTGGAAGCATCGACAATCATTCTCCAATGAGAGGCCATATGGGCCACCTTGAGGCTAGCTAGTGAGATTTGGAGAATCAACCAGTCTTGTGAGGTATTGACAAAAACCAGGGGGAATGTACAACCTCTGTGAGTCAAACCAAAAGTCAGGACGAACGAGATGCTATATGATCTTGTGAGTCAAGATGTAACTCTAATGCAAAAGTCAGGGGGAACATACAACCTCTGTGAGCATAGACAGTCTAGTGCAAAAGTCTGGGGGAACGTACAACCTCTGTGAGCATAGACAGACTAGTGCAAAAGTAAGGGGGAACATACAACCTCTGTGAGTCTAGTTTAGCCTTGTGAGCCATGAGCAAAAGTCAAGGCATCTAGCAAAAGTTAGGTTGAACATAAAATTCCTATGAGCTAGAAACAAACAATCTTCTTGATATTACAAATGATGTAAATGTATTGATCTAGTGCGTTGGCACGTGTAACACTATCCACCATGAAGAAATTCGAATTGCCATGTATAAGAGTCAAGTTGAATGAGTTGTTAAACTCAAGTTGTAAAAGTCGAGTTGCATAAAGTTGCCTAAAGTTGCATAGTTGCATGTTGCATGCATGACATATGCATGTTGAGTTAGTTCGCATGCATTGCCAAGTCAAGTTATGAAAAAGCATGCAAACAAGTTTCTAATTCGAGCCCTCTTCCTCTCCACTTCTTTATAAGCAGAGGCCAACCCTTCTTTCTATACATTAGGTTATGCAGTATGAGGGAGAAGGAGTAGAAGGCTGTGAGGGCTGGTATACAGAGTTGAGATATATCAGTCTTAGAAGGCAGCGTATCTACCCAAAAGAAGGCAACAAGTATTGTTACAGTGCTGGCGATACATATCAGCCTTAGAAGGCAGGGCATATCAGCCTTAGAAGGCAACGCACATCACTCTTAGAAGGCAACAAAATATCAGTCCAGAAAAGGCAGCAAAGTAGCACCTAGGCAGTGTATAGTTTCTTCCACAGTGCTGGTCTATAACAAAGGTATTTATCAACAAGGTCTCTCATTATTCTATAGGTCATACAATCAGGTCTAAGTCATCTTGGCAAGCTCTTTAAGAGTAGAATTTCATGGTGGAATTGTTGATACATTATCTTTGCAATAAAAGGAGATTGTTTGGTGGGGTTTTTCTCCCTATATATGGTTTTCGTAGGGTATATGTGTTGTTCATGTTTATGCTTGTGGATCTACAAAGTTCTGTATTATTGAAATATATTAAGCTGGAATCAAAGTGTTGAAGAATTTAAAGAAATAATCTGCATATTATATCAAGCTCGATAATTTAACATGGTATCAGAGCTTAGGGTGTGAAACAACTTGTTGAAGTGCAGTAACAGGTACACAGAGAGATTCAAGTGAGCTTGATCAAGTTTCCAGTGTGAGGTCCATGGCATCCTCCATTTCAGTTAGGATCGAGGATAGGCTCGAAGAAGCTTCAAACTTCAATGTGTGGATGCTCATGATAATGAATATCTTGCAGGAGCATGATCTTGAGCAGTATGTGACCACAATGATGGAGGAACCCACCTCTAATGCAGGGAGAGCAACCTTCAGGAAGAGTCAAGCTAAGGCCAAGCGAATTATCTTTGACTCAGTCAAAGACAGTATAATGCCAACGATGACTTCGTTAATGACTGCCAAGGACTGTATGGATACCTTGGAAAATCTGTATGAGAAACAGGCACCAAGTCAGAAGAGGACACTTAAGCACAAGCTTAAGTATTTGAAGATGGAGAAAGGTGAATCAATAACATCTTTCAATTCCAGTATAGCCCAGATCAAAGATCAACTTTTGGTCACATGTGTCACAGTGGATGATGATGACTTAGTGCAAGCCATATTTGATGGTCTTTCTTCTTCATGGGAGACTTTCTTATCTAGTGTGAGTGGGAGATAAATTCAACCCACGTTTGAGAGGTTATGACATGATTGCCTCCAAGAGGAGAGTCACACTACTACCAGGAGCGAGCCAACCAAATAAGAGCATTGAACATTAGCATCAAGATTCAAGGGAAAGAAGAAAATCACTTTCTAGAAAGGCTCTCAGAGGAAGTCAAACACCAAAGGTATGTTCAAAGGCAAGAATATTGATACATCTAAGATTAAATGCTTTAGTTGCAATAAGCTGGGTCATTTGGCTAGAGCCTGCTGGTATAGGAAGAAAAATCCAAGGAAAGGGAAACATCATGCATCAACTGCTGAGGATGATGAATCCAAAAGAAATTAGAAAAGTCCTTCTAATGAAAGAGAAACTAGAAAATACTATGACTTGGTTTCTACTTTATCCAGCATAGTGATCACAGGGCCAAAAACTAGGTTAGTAGACAATGGTGCATCAAAGCACATGACAGGGTACAAGGAGATCCTCTCAGATTTCAAGACAAAATCCTTTGCAGAGCAGGTTGAGCTTGGGGATGACAAATGTTATAATATAGAGGGAGTAGGCTCTATCTCCTTTAGATTGGAATCTGGGGCTATGCTTCATGTTGATGAAGTATTATATGTTCCAGGGCTCATGAGGAATCTACTATCAGTTGCAACCCTTGAGGACAAGGGATATTGGGTGATCTTCAAGGATAGGAAGGCACTTTTGTGGGCTAAAGGCAACCACTTGAGTACAGCGGAACCTATCGGGACTCGCAGAGGAGGATTGTACGTTGTGACAAGACAATTAGTTCAGGGATTAGCTCATGATGCGACCAACTCTAGCGAGTTGTTGCACAAAAGACTTGGACATCGTCATTACAAAGCACATCTAGATCTGTAGAATATGGTATGTGGCATGCCCTTTATTTCTCTTAGTAAAAATGAAATTTGTAAAGGATGCATGCTAGGTAAAAATATAAAGAAAGCATTTCATAGCAGTGACAACAAAGCTCAGGTCATCTTAGATCTGGTTCATTCTGATGTATGTGGTCCCATGTCATCTCCCTCACTCAATGGTGGTTTGTATTATGTCATTTTTATTGATGATTACTCAAGAAAATGTTGGATCTATTTCCTTAAAGCAATGTGACACATTTGATAAGTTCAAAGAGTATAAAGCCTTTATTGAAAAGCAGACAGGGAAACACATCAGAACCCTTAGAACAGACAATGGAGGAGAGTTTGAATCTCTCTAGTTTGAGGATTTCTGCAAGGAAGCAAGAATCCAGTGACAGTTGATCGTGCCATATAACCCTCAACAAAATGGTGTTGTCGAGAGGAAAACCATGACAATTTGTGAGGCAACGAAAGCCATGATGTTTGACCAAGATCTGCCAATTTTTTTATGGGTAGAAGCTACCTCCACTGTCGTGTATATTCAGAACAAGTGTCCACATGCTATCTTGAAGGACAAAACTCTTGAAGAGGTCTTCTTAGGGATCAAACCTGAAGTAGGGCATCTAAGGATATTTGGATGTCCTGTATATATTCATGTCCCCAAGGAGAAGAGGACAAAGATGGAATCCTCGGGCAAGAAAGGGGTTTTTGTGGGGTACAGTGAGAACTTCAAGGCTTATAGGATATACGTACCAGGTCAGAGGCAGATAGAGGTAAGCAAGGATGTGACTTTCCATGAGGAAGTCGCATTCAAGAAATCCAGAGAGCTACATCAGGAATCATAAGCAGTTCAACCAGCTTCACCCTCTTCTGAAAGTGAAGAGGCAAATGATTAGAGGGAGGAACCTCATGAAGGGCCAAGTGATGAGCCCCTAGAACCTACTAAAGAGTTGGGAAGAACTCTTGAAGAACCCCCAACCAAAACGAAGCTAGGGTGGCTTAAAGAAACAATGTAGGAAGCAAAAAAGATAGTTGCTCCCAAAGGAACTTTCAGGGAAAGTAAGAGGCCTCACAGCTTTGGAGGCTATGTTGCATTGATGAGCAACATCAGTGATACCGAACCTTCTTCATTTGAATAAGCAGATAAATTACAAGTATGGAAGGATGCCATGCTTGAGGAATACAGGTCTATTCTAAAGAACAATGTCTGGGACATTGTGTTGAGGCCAAAGGACAAATCAATGGTCTCTTCCAAATGGATCTATAAGATCAAACATGTAGCCGATAGGAGTGTGGAAAAGTTCAAAGCAAGATTTGTAGCCATAGGCTTTACTCAGAAAGAAGGAATTGACTACGACGAGACTTTTGCCTTTGTAGCCAGGTATACCTCCATTCGAGTTATTATTGCATTAGTTTCAATTCTTGGTTGGAAGTTAAATCAGATGGATGTAAAAACAACATTCTTGAATGGAAAGATTGAACTAGAGGTCTTTGTGGAACAACTAGATGGTTTTGTACTGCATAATAAAGGCACTCATGTATGCAAGCTAACGAAGGCCTTGTATGGCCTTAAGTAGGCTCCCAGAGTTTGGTATGACAGGATTGATGGCTTTCTTAAAAGCCCGGGCTTTCAGAAAAGTGATGCTGATGCAAATCTGTACTTCAAGGTAAGAGGGAACCAACATGTTATGCTAATCTTGTATGTTGATGATCTCTTTTTGATAGGAGATGGAGGGCTAATAGCTTGGTGTAAGAGGGAGCTAATCTTAGAATTCGAGATGAAAGACTTAGGCTTGATGCATTACTTTGTAGGATTGGAGGTGTGGCAAAGATAGGGCGAAATATTTCTGGCACAAGGTAAATACACAATGGATGTGTTTAAGAGGTTTGGTGGATTCCACCATGTATAGGCAGCTGATTGGATCATTGATGTATATGATCCACACCAGGCGAGATATATGCTATGTAATGAGTCAGTTCACGGTTGAACTGAGACAGACACTGGGTTGCAACAAAGCATATCTTGAGATATCTTAGAGGGACCATTACCTATGGTCCGAGATATACATCCAGTGGAGGTTGATTTTTGCATGGTTATGCAGATGTTGATTGGGCAGGAAGTCCAGTGGGCCAGAAGAGTACTTCCGGATACTGCTTAAGTTTAGGATCCGCTATGATCCCTTGGTCAAGCGGGAAACGTGGATCCATTGCACAGAGTACAACAAAGGCTGAGTACATTGCAGCAAGTGACGCTAACAAGGAGGCAATATGGCTCAGAAAATTGGTTTCTGGGTTGTTTGGTGACAAGCTCAAGACGACAGTGGTTCACTGTGATAATCAAAGTTGCATAAAACTGACAAAGAACCAGATATTTCACGACATGTCAAAAGATATTGACATGAAGTACCACTACATTCGAGACTTGGTCCAGAGAAAAATTGTAAAGCTACAGTACATAGCCATAAGCGAGCAGGTAGCCGATATCTTGACCAAGCCATTGCCATTGAGACAGTTTGTGCAACTGAGAGGCAAGCTTGGTGTGGCTAAGAATGACTCTCTCGCTGAAAGAGAGTGTTAAATTTGGCAACATCGATAGTCATTCTCCAATTAGAGGCCATATGGGCCACCCTGAGGCTAGCCAGGGAGATTTGGAGAATCAACCAGTCTTGTGGGGTATTGACAAAAGCGAGGGGGTACATACAACCCTTGTGAGTCAAACCAAAAGTCAAGACAAATGAGATGCTATATGATCTTGTGAGTCAAGATGTAAGTCTAATGCAAAAGTCAGGGGGAATGTTCAACCTCTGTGAGCATAGATAGTCTAGTGCAAAAGTCAGGGAGAACGTACAACCTTTGTGAGCATAGACAGACTAGTGCAAAAGTCAGGGGGAATGTACAACCTCTGTGAGCCTAGTCAAGCCTTGTGAGCCATGAGCAAAAGTCAAGGCATCTAGCAAAAGTTAGGTTGAACATAAAATTCCTATGAGCTAGAAACAAACAATCTTCCTGATATTGCAAGTGATGTAAATGTATTGATCTAGTGCGTTGGAACGTGTAACACTATCAACCATGAAGAAATTCAAATTGTCATGTATAAGAGTCAAGTTGAATGAGTTGTTAAACTCAAGTTGTAAAAGTTGAGTTGCATAAAGTTGCATAGTTGCATGTTGCATTCATGACATGCAATGCATGCATGACATATGCATGCTGAGTTAGTTCACATGCATTGCCAAGTCAAGGGTGAGTTGTAATTGAAGTCTCAAGTCTAGTTCTAAATTCGAACTAAGTGAAGTCTCTTGTCCAAGATCTATTTCAAGCTGAAGTCGAGTTATGAAAAAACCTCTAAACAAATTTCTAATTCGAGCCCTCTTCCTCCTCCTCTCCACTCCTTTATAAGCAGAGGTCGACCCCTCATTCTATACATCGGGTTATGCAGTGTGAGGGAGAAGAAGTAGAAGGCTGTGAGGGTTGGTATATGGAGCTGAAATATATCAGTCTTAGAAGGCAACAAGTATTGTTACAGTGCTGGCAATACATATTAGTCTTAGAAGGCAACACACATCAGTCTTAGAAGGCAACAAAATATCAGTCCAGAAAAGGCAACAAAGTAGCACCTAGGTAGCGCATAGTTTCTTTCACAGTGCTGGTCTATAACAAAGGTAATTATCAACAAATTCTCTCAGTATTCAACATGTCATATAGTCAGGTTTAAGTCATCTTGGCAAGCTCTTTAAGAGCAAAATTTCATGGTGGAATTGTTGTAAGTAATCATACATTATCTTTGCAATGAAAGGAAATTGTTTGATGGGGTTTTTCTCCTTGTATAGGGTTTCCCTAGGGTATATGTGTTGTTCATGTTTATGCTTGTCGATCTACATAGTTCTGTATTGTTGAAATATATTAAGCTGGAATCAAAGTGTTGAAGAATTAAAAAAAATAATTCGCATATTATATCAAGCTCGATAATTTAACAAGAATCGACCCCCATCTGCGGAGTAAACTCGGCCCTGGTTCGACCTCTTTCTCCCTACATAATGCACCCTGAAATTGGCCCTCTGGAAGATGCTGTATGTGGCCTTGAGTATGGCCTCTCTCTGCTGCATAGTACCGCCTAGGTACGACCTCCACTAGCTACCCAAGTCTGGCCCAAAACTCGCCCTCTCCAAGCTGCTCCCCCTCTTCCTTCTCATATCCTAACGCCCCTCTTCCTTTCTCTCAAATGAGTGTGTCCCTCTCACCCTCAGCCCTTCTATTTATCTCTCTAATTCACTTTTCCCAGAGGCATCTAGAAGCCTCCATAAATTCACTTTAGTGAATTATTAATTTTTGAAAAGTGACTTTTTCAAAAATCTGAGAAGAAGTTAAAACTTAGGATAAAATAAATAAAGTTGATCTAGGTATTTAATTGTGTCCATCAACTAGCCTTGGACACATAGGCTTAGCTGAGACACCTTTTGAGCTACCAAATTAACACTCCCTCTTAGCGAGGAAGGTGTCTCTAGATCCTCCACCTGGATCTGTCTTTAACCCCAACATTCCATCTGCTACTGTAGCTGCTCCCTCTTTACCAGAAGTCTTCCTTGCCACTTGCAATGGATCATGTGTTGAAGCCATGTTCCAGTCACCCATGCTCTAAGGAGTCTCCTCACTCTCCTAAACATCCAACAGTGTCATCTCGTACCCACTGAGTTCCCTGACAGTACTGGAAGAAGCCTAAGTCCACGGCATCCCAACAACCTGTATAGCCTCCCATGTTTGATACCAACCACTGCTGCTGCATCCAAGGTCGCTCCCTCTGAATATAGAAGCGCTTGTCCCCTTTGGAACACCACTCTATATCCCTCATCCTCTAGAGATGATACTGAGAGCAAGTTTACCTTCAGTTCTGGAACAAACAACACCTCGGCCACCTCCAAAGAACCTCTTGACTCTAGTTGGAATCTGACGCATCCAACCCCCTTCACTGCATGCATGGTGCTAGCTCCACTTCTCACATGCAAGTCTGAAACTCTCTCCGAAACACTAAGGAACATCGACCTCATCCCCGTCATATGGCGAGATGATCCACTGTCCACGATCCATGCCCCAATGTTCTCATACTCTGCAAAACTCCTGCTCGAGAGAAGAGAGACCAGAGAAAATTCCTTCTCGAATTTCTCAGCAAAATCATCGACCTCGTCTAATGTCGATGCTGCTACCTGTGTCTCCTTCTTGCTCTTCTTGTTTAGACACTGGCTTGCACTTGCATACTAAGTCATGACACATGGGGACACGAGACATAGAGGACATGAAAATACGAGTATCTGACACGGGCATGGCGACCTCCGGAAATAGGACACGTTTATATATATATATATATTAAATATATATTTAAAAAATTATATATATGATTTTTTTTGAAAAATACACATACCAAAATGAAATATAGACATAAAGATTCATATTTTGTTAGAAACTAGAAGATTTACATGATACAAAACATGTAACATAATACATTGTAACATCAATGATGATCAAATGACAAAAACTGAACACATGAAATTAGAACCATAAGCTGCAGCATTCTCAATCTCATTAAGTCATCAAAATCAAAATGTATTACATTGTAGATAGATACTGAGTTAGAGTCACTGATACTATAGGTGGTAATGCCAATGACTAATACAAAATAGCCATAGGGTGGATACTAGAATTGTCGATGGAAGAATCTCATAGCTCATGAGTCATGACTGTCAGTAGTCCTCCATGTCATAATCATCAAGATTGGCATCACTACCACTGCTCTCTCCTCCATCCTCCTCCTCCTCCCCTATATGCAATGCAATCTGTGCATTTGTTGATGTGGAGGATGACCCTTCAAGAGGATCACCGTCATCAAAAGTGACCGGCTCTAGCACTAGTTCATTAAGATCCAAGTTGGCCAATGCCAACTCAACACTGTTGTTCAAACCCATATCGTCAGGAAACACTTCCCACATCTTTGTCTTTCCCTTCAACCACTCTTCTCTCTGCCTATATATAAGACACCTGACACGATGACAAAGAGAAGAGTTCAACATAAGAGTTTATAATTGAATGAAGGGTACATTTTTACTGGGGTCGTGACAAAAGAGTTCAACAATCAATGCCACCAACATCGAGGTACATAAAGGGCTTGGTTCTCTTGATTAAATGCCAGTTCCATACCCTCATACATGATAGAATCCAGTGGAAACATTGCAATCTTGCCAATCTTGAAATCCTAAAAACTGTTAAGTCTATTAAACTTTGAATGGGACCTAAAATTCTACTTTCTTTATATGAAGTCCAATGAAGTTGGAACCACTCTCAAACATCCTGAAACAATTAATGGTAATGCTTGCTTTAAGAATTTAACATTACCATTAATTACTAGGGTGGGTGAAATGGAGGGAGTGGGCACCTCTTTAAATAGCATTAGCAAGGCAAAATAACCCTCAATTGCACACTAAAACACCTCACAACTCCAACTTGCACGAGAAAACGTGAGCCCAAGTCCTCTGTGTAGTAGGACACATGTCCTATTTTCGGGACATGCTGAGGGTAAGTGTCAGGCATGTTTTTAGAATGTGTCCTGTGAACAAGACACGTTTCGTACACGTGTCCTCACGTATCATGTCCAACACGTAGGATACGCGACACGAGGGGGGTTTGGACGTATCCTGTGACTTAGCTTACATAGTGGCCAGTGTTATGACATGCACATCATTTTACTTTGCTCATGTCCTTCTTTCCATCTCCCCTACCCTTCTTTGCATGAAGAGCAACATTCTACTCGTCTTCATCACCAATAGCCTGACTGCCTTGAAGAGCCTCCTCCCGAGTCTCCTCCTGAGAGAAGTCATCCCATAACCTTTCCAAATGAGGGAGTTTCTCTCGTGCTAAAACACCTCTCACAAATACCTCCCACTGCTTGGTGAAGCCATTCAAGGCTGTTCTCACCAGCTCGGTCTCATCCACAGTCTCCCCAAATGTTGTTAGTTCATCTCTGATCTGAGTGAACTTGGTGAGATACGTGACAACTGACTCTCCTTTGGCCATCTTTGTGTTTCTGAGTTTCTCCTTGAGCAACATCTTCCTACTCTAGTTATCGGGTTGTACAATTTAACTAGGGCCTCCCACATATCCTTAGCTGTCTTCTTGCCAGATAGATGAGGAATGATGTGTTCTTTGACTACATCAATAATTATTTGCTAGGCCTTCACATCTCTCTTGAGATAAGTTGGTTGTTGTGCTGGGTTTGCTGGAAGTACTGTCGACCCTTCAACAACCTCCCACAAACCCTGTTCCTCTAGCAACAACCCAATTCGCTCTCTCCAAGGACTGAAGTTTGAGGCTCCCTCTAGCCTATCTTCGAACCTCAAGCCTACATTGGCCATTATGTCAACTTCTCTGACCCACACACCCTTTCCGGTAATTTGAATCCCTTGCTGATTTACACGTGGTCTGCATAGCAAATGGACTTGGTTCCTTCTATATTCAGAGGTTGAGCTCTGACACCATGTTAATTTCCTTTATACTTAGCAATAGAAACTAAATGCCAATAATTTCTTTAGTCTAGAAATAAATCTCGCTGATATATACTCTGGAAATTATGCAAGTAATTTACAGCTGAGTTATTTAACTAAATCTGCATAGAAGAAGTAAATGAAAACCAAGCACATAAAATAGAGAACACCGGAAATACCCTAGAAACCAATGTACGACCCAGGTATGACCCTATACGACCTGCTCAGAATCAACCTCCTTTTGTTGAGTAAACTTGGCCCTGGTTCGACCTCTTTCTCCTTGCTCAATGCGCCCTGAAATTGGCCCTTTGAAAGCTGTTGTATGTGGCCTTGAGTATGGCTTCTCTCTGTTGCACAGTATGGCCTAGGTATGACCTTCGCTGGTTGCCCAAGTCTGGCCCAGAATTGGTCCTCTCCAAGTTGCTTGCCCTCTTCCTTCTCACAACGAAGTGCCCCTCTTTCTTTCTCCCAAATGAGTGTGTAACCCTCTCACCCTTAGCCCTTCTATTTATCTCTCTAATTCACTTTTCCTAGAGGCTTCTAGAAGCCTTTAAAAATTCATTTTAGTGAGTTATTAATTTATGAAAAGTGACCTTTTTCAGAAATCTGAGAAAAAGTCATTTAAGTGACTTTTTAATTTTTCCCAAGTTAAAACTCAGGATACAATAAATAAAGCTGATCTGGGTATTTAATTGTGTCCATCAGGTAGCCTTGGACACATAGGTTTAGCTTAGACACCTTCTGAGCTACCAAATTGACACAACTTGGCCTCTTTTACCAGTCAATCCCCCCCCTCTTGCCCTTTATGCATTTCTTGCAATATTTGTAATAAATCTCCTCATCCACAAGATCAACATGGATCCATGCAGGGTCTTTGACTCTTGGGGTGGCAACCATGGTAAAATTTCAATCAACAAATTCTAATATGCAACATTGCAAGAAACAAACCCCATCTTAAGTTTTTGATATGAAAAGTTCATGGTACATACTTCAAACTTCAATCTTCAAACTAGAAGGTTGAGAGACAAAACTTTAAAGATTGATTTCAGATCTGTAATTTAATGAGAGGAAAACCTAGGAACATATTTATCATTTAACATATGGTATACTTAGTTGGGAATATGGTATAAATGTGACGGGCACTCCTACCCGTCAAGTAAATTTTTTATGATGGTTTCTTCTTAAAATTGCCCTTCCTGTGACATTTTATTTTTATTTTCCCCTATCATTTAAATATTATGTGTCATATGTGTTTTTGTTCATTTTTATAGTAAATACAAAAGCATCCCAGGCACAACATAAAATTATTATGAAATTGCATTTAACATAACATCATCAAATTGTTTCATATGGAATACAACACCATTAAAAACATAAATAAAAAAGCTTAATGGATTACCTTGATATAGCAACTTGCACATAGTTTCAATTTTGAAAATCACCAAATAAGAGGTTCCAACTCCTTTCTATGTCTCAATTCCACATAGATCCAATCACTATACAAAAACAATCGACCAAACACTAAGTAGTATGCATGCAATGATGCCAAGATAGCTATAGCCTACAGGAAAAGGAAAAAAGTAGTCACGAATGGTTGTTGTAAAAATAATAATAAAAGTTATGGATTGCAAAATTTGAAATAATTATCGTTATTAATATAATGAAATAATAAATATTATTGAATTATTTTGGATTTGTTTTTTTAAATAACAACTACTAATGTGTTCTAAAATGAAATAAAATAGAGCTTGTGAGAGACTGGCCACACCCATGTTTATTTTTATTATCAAGATTCAGGAAGACATTAAAAGCACAGGTGGGAAGGTATTTAAATGTGGATTCTCAAAAACCAAATATAATGAGAAAATAAGTGTGCAAGGTGTTTTCTAGCTTCACCAAATGAAGACAATTTTCATCACTGCAATTGCAATTTAATATTAATGAGTCTTACCTTTTTGGATAGTTGCATGCATGTTTTGGGCAGTGTTTCTGAATCCTTGATCTTTTCTTCCCTCTTAGCCTTCACTTTTCAACTGACAGGATGTGATACAGTCCAATTTCCAAAGAATCCCCATGACTTGTAAGTTGTGAGCGTGCAGGTGCGCACCTGCATATCATGTACTATAATATTTGTAACTTATGCAATGTGCTATGGATGCAACTTGCAAGTTCGAACCTCCATCTGCTATAGAATTTGTAACCTGTACTATGCATGGCCTTTGCTATAGAATTTATAACTTGTGTTAAGTATGCTTTACACAAAAATTAACATTCAAATTTAGGAAATTGTTATTATATTATATATTATAATATATATTGTTATTATATTATATTATATTATATTATATTATATATTGTTATTATATTATATGATATATTGTTATTATATTATATATTGTTATTATTATAATATATTTTGTTGTTATATAATATATTGTTATTATAATAATATATATTGTTTTTTTTTTCTACGAAAAAAAACATAATTTTTTTCATCCGAAGAGAACCAAATTACACTCTGTAGGTGCTTTAAGCACTATACATCCTTGGATAGGATGTTCCAAACTCGTAAAGGCCAACAAAAAAGCCAGCATAAAGCCAGTCAGTAAGCAGAATATCTATACAAATGACCAATCACCAAACTAAACATTGGAACCAAACCAAAGGTGCAAGACAAACCCCCAGAACCTGCTGTGAACGAGCAGTGAACATAGTCCCCCAAAGGATCTCCAAGAGCTAGACGGACCAGGTCAGAGCGGTATGCAAACCCCTCTCGACAAGAAACAAGTAGAACAAAAGTACCAGAAGCACCCCTACTTCCAAAAACATCAAGCAATCTGCCCACATCTCTGTGAAGCTAAGGGTAGAAAGAAAAACAACACGACACGCCGTGCTGCCTTGGTCTGCAAACAACACTGCACACACAAAAGGAGGACCTCAACGCACTAGTCCAACCACCCATGGAAAAAGGAAGAGCAAGATCGCTGACAGGATACAAGTTTGTTGGCATGTTTTACAGGCAGCGTATTCTTGTCATTGATGGCAAGTACAACAACGACGATGGCTTAAGTACAGGAAGAATGTGCCAGGTGGGCACCATAAGTATTTTGGGAAGACGCAGCAGAGCAAGCTCGATAAAATCAAAAGAGATAGTGCAGAGTATGCGTGTTTGTCATTGATGGCAAACCTCACGACCAACAGCGCAGGGATAATGGCATGGCAATGGCAAGTTCAGCAAGTGATCGTTGGATCCCATTCAGAAGCGTAAACTCCAGGAGTCAAGGAAGCAACTCACGGTAGAAAATCGCGAAATGCGAAACCACAATTTAATCTCCATTTCGGAGTTTCGGATACCGGGAGTTGGAGGTGTCAAGGAAACTCACGACAAGAATGATGAAATCGCGAAATGCGAAACCACGACGTTTCGGATACCGGGAGTTGGAGGAGTCAAGGAAGCAACTCACGACAGGAACTCGCGATATGCGAAATCACGAAAAGATCTGGACTGTCGAATCATCAAGATTGCGGACCGTTGATCTGACTCCATTTCGGATATTGGGAGTTAGAGAAGTCAAGAGTCGAGACTCTTCATCACAGGAGTCCCAAAGTTGCGAAATGCGAAACGCCGAAATCCCAAAACAGGTACATCAACAAAGACTCCATTTCAGAGTTTCGCAGACCGGGAAATCAAAGATCAAAGGAACTTTAACCTTTGAAGTAGCAAACCCCGAAATCCCGAAACAGGCACATCAACAAACCACGTCTGCTAAGGACATGTGGCACAATCAGGCAATGACAAGTGTCAAGTTGATTCAACATTTCAGGCACATGTAAGTCACGAATGAGAGTGACACATGGCAGCGACTCGGCATGTGTCAATCCACGTGTGACGTCAGCAGGTTTACGTCTCATCGGAACTTTCTATTTCAGGGTTTTACATAGCAAGCAGAAACTCCACCATCATGAAGTCTCGAACTTCGAAATGCCGAAAGGGACTATTGTGAGTCTCAAAAACCCGAAAGGAAAAACTCCGAAATCCCGTCAACTGTCCATCTCAGTGGGTTATGTGAACCGTCCGATCACTTCGGAGATTTTGTGATCATGAATTTTATAATGTTGGAGTCACGATGACTCGAAGGGAAAAATGTCGAAATCCCGTCAGCC
>JASDQU010243695.1:10676-24262 GCA_032191745.1 Picea mariana | reverse complement strand
AAACTCGGTCAAACCAAGTTTGACTTGCCTGAGTTGGACAAATTCTTTTGGCGGAAGATCGGAGTCAAAATCATGAGTTGGAGAGTATAACTTGCGATGGCTGTTACAGAGTTATAAACTTGCCATTGAGGATTCAATCATACAAAATTTAACAAAAGTTGCTACTCCTAGAAGAATGAAGGGAATTAAGTTATTAACCATGTAATGTTTCTTAGCATAAACCTCTTCAATTGCTAGCTATTTATCAGTGGGCTAGCTATTTGCAATCTTTCCATATCATGATGTGTATATTTATCAGTTAAAATTATGTCATGTGTTGAAAGCTAAGTCACCAGACACGGGGACACGGGACATGAATGACACAGAAATATGAGTATCCAACACGGGCACGATGACCCTCGGAAACAAGACACGGAGGACACATTTATATATATATATATATATATATATATTTAAAAAAATTATATATGTGAATTTGCTTTGAAAATTACACATTCAAAAATGAAATATAGACATAAAGATTCATATTTTGTTAGAAACTAGAAGATTTACATGATACAAAACATGTAACATAATACATTGTAACATCAATGATGATCAAATGACAAACACTGAACACACAAGAAATGAGAACCATAAGCTGCATCATTCTCAATCTCATTAAGTCATCAAAATCAAAATGTATTACAATGTAGATAGATACTGAGTTAGAGTCACTGATATTATAGGTGGGAATGCCAATGACAAATACAAAATAGCCATAGGGTAGATACTAGAACCGTAGATGGAAGAATCTCATAGCTCATGAGTCATGATTGTTAGTAGTCCTCCATGTCATAATCATCAAGATTGGCATCACTACCACTGCTTTCTCATCCATCCTCCTCCTCCTCCTCCTCCTCCCCTATATCTAATGCAATCTGTGCATTTGTTGATGTGGAGGATGACCCCTCAAGAGGATCACCATCATCAAAAGTGACCGGCTCTAGCACTAGTTCATTAAGATCCAAGTTGGCTAATGCCAACTCAACACTGTTGTTCAAACCCATATCATCAGGAAACACATCCCACATCTTTGTCTTTCCCTTCGACCACTCTTCTCTCTGCCTGTATATAAGATGGAGGCTGGTGTGCACATACACCACTAAGTCACTTGACACAATGACAAAGAGAAGAGTTCAACAGAAGAGTTTAAACTTTATACTTGAGTGAAGGGTACATTTTTACTGGGGTTGTGACAAAAGAGTTCAACAATCAATGCCACCAACATCGAGGTACATAAAGGGCTTGGTTCTCTTGATTAAATGCCAGTTCCATACCCTCATACATGATAGAATCCAGTGGAAACATTGCAATCCTGCCAATCTTGAAATCCTGAAAACTGTTAAGTCTGCTGAATTTTGAATGGGACCTAAAATTCTACTTTCTCCAGATGAAGTCCAATGAGGTTGGAACCACTCTCAAACATCCTGAAACAATTAATGGTACTGTTAAAAGTTTAAGTAAAAGTGACATTCTCCTTTATCTTTCATTTTCATAAATGAAAATGAAAGATAAAGGAGAATGTCACTTTTACTTTAAGAATTTGACATTGCCATTAATTACTAGAGTGGGTGAAATGGAGGGGGTGGGGACCTCTTTAAATAGCATTAGTAAGGAAAAATAACCCTAAGCTGCACACCAAAACACCTCACATCTCCAATTTCCGTGAGAAAGCATGAGCCCAAGTTCTTCTCTGTGCAGGACACATGTCCTGTTTTCGGGACACACTGAGGGTAAGTGTCGGACACATGTTTGGAATGTGTTCTGTGAACAGGACAGGTTCCGTACACGTGTCCTCACATATTGTGTCCGACACATAGGATACGTGACCGGGGTGGGGTGGGTGGGGTGGGTGGTTTGGACGTATCCTGTGACTTAGGTTGAAACTTGAAAGTGATTGGAGAATTTCACCCACTCATTAGGCACTAGTTTATATATCAGCAAAGGGAAACAGTGCCTATTATAGCTAGACGGTCTGTCTGTTTTCTTCATGCCTGTTTAGTATAATTTTGAAGCCTACCTGTTGTTTCACAGATATGAGCTGAGCTTGAAAATTTTATACATTTCCTCACTTTACTTCTATGTGTATGTCTTGCAGGTCAGTCTACATTGTCTACACACTTCTTGGGGATATTTGTGTTTATGTCGTTGGAAAAGATGAGTATGATGAGCTTGCTTGTAAGTATTCCTTGTTATGCAGTATTTGAGAGTTTCAATGATTTTTTGACCATTTATGGCAGCAAAGTGCTAGATTTTCCTGAATTTTTACTTTGGTTATGCTAGTAAAAACCCAATCATGTCGAAACTAGTGTGATACCTCTAGAGATGGGACCTTGTAACATTCACTCATGAGTTTTGAACTTTGCTATTCTTGGAAAAGTGGCAGAGGTGATATTTGCAATAACTTCATCTGTAAAGGATGCATGTGCAAAGGCTCCTACAGAACGTGTCTTCCTTGACAAATATGGAAAAATCTGCCTCTGTTTGGATGAAATTGTTTGGCAGGTATATTACATAGATTTTGATCACTTATAGACCCAAACCTAAAATCTGAAGTTCCAATACAAAATATTTTGAACTAATATTTAGTTGCTTTATTCCAGGGAATGATGGAGAATACAGACAAGGACCGTGTGAGAAGACTAGCAAGATTGAAGCCTCTCACAGAAGGATAATTCCCTATTCATGTCCGTCTGTATATATAGGATATGTGCACTCTGCATGGTTCATCTGTTGTTCTTGATCCTGATATTCGATTTTTGTGAATTTATTTACTTTTTTGGTCTTGAACTTCTGCACTGCAGTTTTTCTGATTTTTTCTGCCATTCATCCTTGATTACACTTGTCTAAGGCTGTCCTTGTGAATGATGCCTGAACCAGTTACATATCTTAGCGAGCTGTACTGATAACATTAGTTTGGAAATGGCTGATTTATGTAACTGGGATGATCTGGGTTAGAATGTTGATAAACCTTTGATAATGAATTATTTTTAAACTCTATATTAGTTGATTGAAGTTTGAAATGAGAAAAAGTAAATAAAAATTAAGGGATTACCCTCTCTTGATGCAAATATTTTGTTATTATATCTAGATTAGGATTTGACTTGATGATGATAAACTTTTGTAACTTCAAAATTTCTCCAAGACTAATATATTATCCAATATTTTCCACTCTGCAGCTATCCTGGGTCAGATATTAGATGAGTGAAAATCCTGTGTGTGTCCTTACGAGTACTGATTTTATTTATATCATCAGAGCATTTAGCAGAATACAAATTGAAATCATGTGTTTGCTTTGTAGTGAGACTTGATTTTGAACATAAGTTAATAGTGGCTTCAATATATTCCTACCTAATTCTTGTCTTTCAAATCTAGCAACCAAATTTTCCCTTAGTGTTTATAATTAAGGTAGTCCTAGTGATATTGCGTCAGATATCAGAAGTTGTTTGGTTGAGAAGGGAAAGTTAGAATTGTTTGATTGGTTGGATGATGCTTTTGTTAGCAAGAAGTTCTCAAGTTCGTTTTTTGCTAAGGCAACACAAGAAGATTGTCTTTCCAAGGCAATTAAAGTTTTTATTTGCTGTCTGTGTTATCAATATGCATTCTGGCTGTTGTTTTTTTAAAGCGGGACTCTGCATGGGCCAAGTAAGCATATTTTCTCAAAATAAATGTTGCTTTCTTTCACAATCTGAGTTGTAAAGTTGTACGTTGTTGGTTAAAAGTCAAAGGGATGGAAGATGGAATGCTCTTTGAGAGGTAGAAATGCTGTAGTTTTGTTGTACATTCACAAACTGTTTTTTTGTTATTTCTCTTTTTGGGTACAAACCATGGGATATCTTTTCCCATAACAAGGAAGCATTCCCTATTGGCTCCAGACTGCTGGAAAATATTTCCTAGAAGGCCATGTTCTAGATTATTCCATGCTGGATCTTGATTCCTTGATTTTGTGAATGGCACCCAAAATTTCCCATTACAATAACTAACTACCTTGTGTTTGGGTATAACTTGTCAACCTCAGGAATTTGGTAGACAGGCATTGGATTTGTATACCATGCACAACAAAAAACGGGTCTTCTCTTTCAATGGGTGTGTTTTTTCAATCAGTGATTAATATATATTTGTGATTTTCCATATAAGACGATAGTGTATTTTTTTGGTAGGTAAAAGTGGCGAAAATAATTCTGCTTCCAAAATAATTCTACAAACAAATTCATGATTTGGTGATCCTTCGAGTTTTATATGAGGATCCCAGATAGCCCATCTATCCAAAAAGAAAAATTTAATCTCGCCATACAGGCTATGATGTTGCTCCCTACCAGAGCATTTACCATCCATAGACTGCTGATTTCTTATAACACTACTAGCTATATGATTGGTTGCTAATAGATGATCATATGTAGAGTAAGGCTGAGTGATTATGCTATAAACAAGATGTAATCACTGGATGTCTATCTTACTGGAAACTCAACCTTGAGGTGCTGGAAATGTGTTTCAGCATTTTGGAAACCTTTCCTTGTACGAAATGCCTTTGAAACACGGATGAAATGTTTCAGTGGTGTCTTAGAGTTTTGAAATCCTGTAACAACCATTTCAGATGGTGTATTGGCAATTTCAGTGGACGTTTTATGTAATGTCCCCACTTTGGGACATCAGGGTATTACACAGTGTTATGATGACCAGGGTAGTCAGTTGGAGATTATAGCGAGTACAGGAGCTATTGAGGGATATTTTGGGGTCCAGCTGGCATCGCTCATCCTATTTCATCATTATCATCCATTCCGCACAGATTGACTTTGGTTCTGTTGCATTCTGACGATTTCCATGATTTTGAGTATTTTGAGCTTAAATTCACTGAAGAGGTCATTTTGGGCACAATACTTGGAGGAACCTCTCAGTGTAATAACTCATTGGAATTGGGAGGAACAACACCACATGATAGGATGATGAGAAGTGACTTTTAGTGGCAAGGAAAGCCACAAGGAGAGATAAGGTGTTTTTCAAAGTTAAAAAGGTTAATTAATTAATTAAAGTGATTTAATTAATTAATTAATAATTAATAAAGTAAAAGTCACTTTGGAGGGACAGGGTGAGCATGAAGTATAAAGGAGAGGCAAGGGCCTGTATTCTCTCATTCATGTATGATTATCTTTTGATATCTGGCTTCTAGCTAGTGAGCCCATATCTTGGGGGTTTTGAGGGTTTTGACTTAACAAACCCTAGAGGACGATTCGGTGGTGAAAGATTCCACCTAGCTTGTCCCAAGCTTGGTCTTGGGGATGCAATACTCCCCCACACCATTCTAGTTCAGATCTACTCAGTGCATGAGGGTTCTACACCAGCCACAGGCACATGAAGAGAGGGAGGGTGCACCATTGGGGGTTTCCAGCAAGGGGGGCGCACCATCCATTGAGGGAAGTTCATTCCAGGTGATTGGCAGGGCTTCTGGAGATTCTAGCACCTGGGTTTTCATTGCAGGGTCTTGGCCATTAGATCTAGTGCATTTTGGATGAGTTTTATGGACCATTTGATTTACTAGATGCATTGGACGAATTGGAGGAGAGGAGCACACTTTAGAAAGTGATTTCAGCCATTTGATAGATCAGATCTTCACCATTTCGCTTGGGACTTCACCAGTGAGGTAACAGGGTTCTGATCTATCGTTCTAGTGAGTTTGTGGAGCATCTGGAGGCCTCTAGGAGGGGGGCCGAATTATCTAGGGTTTCAGGCATCCAGGGGGCGCACTATTCCTTGGAGGGAGACTAGATCCATGAGTTTGAGAGGGATCTTGGAGATTTGAGCACCTGGGTTGTTCTTGCAGTAACCCGATCTACTATATCACTCATTTTGGACTCATTTGGAGGTTTCCTTCAGTTGGGCCTAATTATTGAGGATCTTTAGTGTTCCAGCAGGGCATAGCATCATCCAGCTTGGTGGTTTGGCACTTCATATGGCCTAGATCTCATTTTTGTAGTGGCCTTCCTTGTTATTCGGCCTTTGGAGGTTTACATTATCTTATCAGAGCATTTTGTAGCAGTTCTTATTATGTTTATTGGATTCATCTGTTGATCATTCCAGATCTGCATCATTCTTGTATTCAGGGGCTTCTTCTATTTATGAATAATATAAGATTTGAGGTATTTTGGATTGTCTATCATATTGTTGATCTTGCATATGGTTGAGGTATGTTCCATTATTGTATCTTCTTGTTTATTGTTGCAAACACACTTTAAAGTCATTAGTATAACCCTAGTGCAACCTAAGAGACAATAATAAGCAAAGTGTTTGACGAAATGCCACAACCAGAAAAAGTTAAAATTCATGCAAGACGTGATGTTCCTGGCATATTGGCTTGGGAACATCACATTTTAACTGTGTGAGCTAACATTTTGGGTGGTTTGTTGACTGTTTCAACCAGTGTCCTGGTCACTAAAATTAAAAAAAAGATTTCTAAGCTAACACTAATTTCTTACAAATTAATTTTTTAATAGAGAGCTTGGGCCTCTCTTAGTGATAACTATTTTTTGGCTTTATTTCCAAATTTGAAATTCATGAATAGTATTCTGAATATTTTTGTTTGATGGTTTCTTTCATATATATGTATGTATATGTATGGATGTATTTGGCACACTGTTGCAAATATCTCCGGTTTCTCCCAATATTGTCGATTACTTCTGAATTTTTCAGTTTGCCGATTTTTCTGATTGTTTTTTATTTTTCAGGTCCAAGTTTAGTCTTACCAGTATTTCCCCGATATTTCTGATAAGTTTCCTTTCGGACCCTTGGTTATCTATTCCCTGAAATGATGTTTGCAACATTTTGACGTATCCAAGCTGTATCATAGCTTGATTTTTAAAAAAATTGTTGTATCCATTTCAGATATTTTATCCGTATCCATATCTGTGCAACTTAGCTGGATGTACAAAAAATAGATTAAAGCAAAAACTACGTTGTCTTCTATCAAGAAAAAACATAAGCTTGATGCTGTTAAAATTTTTAGAGAGGTTGTGTTGATGTCGTTCCCTTATTTAAATAAGCTTCCTCTTCTTCGTTACTATTGTGGTCCCTGGAGATCCCGATATTATCAGTGATGGCTGCCATGAATGTACTGGTGAATATGGGGCTTCAGTGCTCCATCTTGGCATGGTTCCTCTGCTTCAGCTCTCCATGAAGATTCTGCAATATTTCCTTTTTCTATTGAGAAATGGTGATTATGCCCTCTGTAGACTGAGCTGTTCTATTTTGGAGTTTGAGACAAATGCTGTTTGTTTTAGCTCATCCATGTTGCTTTTCATTATGGATTGTGGCTGTAAGATGTGGGTAGATGTTCTCTTGTTCATTAAGAATCCTTTGTTTGGGAACGTAATTAGAAGTAATGAGGTCTTCTGATCTCCAGGTGTTTCTAGAACTCCATTCCAATTTAACTCCTATGTTTGCCTGTGCTAAAGCATCAACAACCGCATTCTCTTTCCTTCTAATATGATTAGGTTGTAGATTGTGAAAATCATGAAGCAGATTGTTGATAGAGCAAAGGGATGGTAGCAATCTCCAATTGGATGTTAGGTTCCAATTCCCTTTCCTTGTACGACTGGTTCAGTTTTTGAATAATTATGACAAAACTTCCTTAGGTCCCAATTTCTGTAGCATTGTATGATTGTTTCAGTTTCTAACTTTCTGAATAATTATGACATAACTCCCTTCTATTATCAGGAATCTTAATGGCATATTTTGTGCTAAATGGAGGTTGTATTGAAGTGCTAAAACCTTGGCATGATTGCTTGTCAATATTCCAATGTTCAGGGCATAGAATACAATTGGGTCACATGTTTTGCTCTAAATGATACCACCTATCCCAACAGTACCTGGGTTCCCTCTTGAGGTGTTAAATTTTTATACCGAGGTAAGTGGTTTTCCTTAGGCTTGGTCTCTTTGCCTAGGGAAATGTGACCACTTTAAATGTGACCCCCCTTGTATTTCATAAAGTGAAAAGTGACTTAGGAAATAAAAGCTAAGTGGGTCTTTTATTTAAGTTGGGTGAATGAAATATTAAAAAGTGATTTTCATGTGCACTTTATTTCCACCGGTGATCTAACTCATTGTGAGCCATTGGATCATGTGGACATCCAAAAGTCACTTTGGGAATTTGAAAGGCCAGGAGGGGAAAGAGGCCATTAAAATGTCTCTCATGAGTCTATTGAGAGCACTTTTTGCACATTCGTTGAAGAGAGAGAGCAAAGGAGAAATTAAGTTGGAAGAAGATCATTTCTAAAAAATAGATGCTCGATTTTCCAAGCATATGTGGGCTCGAAAATCGAGGTAATGACCAGCATTAAATGAAGCCAATAACCAGCTGTACAGTATGGGTTACATAGCATAGAAATTGAGAACATGGATTTCGAAGAGATAGTACCACAACAAGGGCGTCCGTTTGGTCGTACTTTTCCATACAACATGCACATAAATCAAGGTGTCATACAATGCAAGGGGTCGTGCTGTCCATACAACATATAAAATTTCTGAGTATGCTGGCTCAGAAATCGAGGTGAAATATTGGCACAATTTCCAAGGAGGTTTTTGTCTTGGGGAAAAAGAGATAAGTTGTCTCAGCTAGTTATTTAATTTTCTGCTGTAAATGTAATTTCCGATGCTTGATAATTAATAAAAGATGCTGCCCTCTCTGAAGCATGGGTTTGCCCCACCCTGGGGGATTTTCCTGGGTCATTTTTGGACCAAAATTTCTTGTGTACTGTGTTCATTTATTGCTGGCTTATTTCTACATTTAATTTCTAGTCACAAAAGATTGTCTCATGTGTTTCAAATTCATAAATTTCATTTCCAGAATTTAATTTATGTTATGTGCTAAAATTATATCATGTGGGTTGTGTTAAATTTGGCAGCATCGACATTCATTCTCCAATGAGAGGCCATATGGGCCACCCTGAGGCTAGCCAGGGAGATTTGGAGAATCAACCAGTCTTGTGAGACATTGACAAAAGCCAGGGGAAACATACAACCTATGTGAGTCAAACCAAAAGTCAAGACGAACGAGATGCTATGTAAGTCTAATGAAAAAGTCAGGGGGGAATGTACAACCTCTGTGAGTATAGACAGACAAGTGCAAAAGTCAGGGGGAACGTACCACCTCTGTGAGCTTAGTCAAGCCTTGTGAGCCACGATCAAAAGTCAAAGCATCTAGCAAAAGTTAGGTTGAATGTAAAATTCGTATGAGCTAGAAACAAACGATTTTCCTAATATTGCAAATGATATAAGTGTATTGATCTAGTGCGTTGGCATGTGTAACATTATCCACCATGAAGAGAATTTTGAATTGCCATGTAAAGAGTCGAGTTGTAAAAGTCAAAGTTGCATGTCTAAGTCAAAGTCAAAGTCAAAGTTGTCAAGTTTGTCACATGTCCCAGGTTGCATGCATGACATGTGCATGCTAAGTTAGTACGCATACATGCCAAGTCAAGAGTGAGTTGTCACATTTTCGAACTAAAGTGTGACGCTGAGTTATGTCAAGCATGCCTTCATACCTCTAATTTGAGCCCTCTCCTCTTCTCCTCCACTCCTTTATAAGTAGAGGTCGTCCCCTCTCTTCTCTACAGTTGTTATGCAGGGTAAGGGTGAAATAATAGAGGCAACAATATCCGTGCTATACGGAGGCACATATCAACACATTAAAGGCAGCTATATTAGTGCTATACAAAGGCACATATCAACACACTAAAGGTAGCTATATCAGTGCTATACAGAGGCATGCATAAACACATTAAAGGCAACAAGACCAGTGCTAAACAAAGACACGTATCAGTCCTATAGAGGCAACAATATCAGTGCTAAATAGAGGCAACAACAACAACCCATATCAGAGCTGATATATCAGTCCATAAGAGGCAACGTAACTCAGTCTTTGAAGGCAACTTAGATACATCTTCAGTGCTGGTCTGTAACAAGAGTTTAGATATCAACAAGGTCTCTTAGTTACACAGTCAGGTCAGAGTTAACTTGGCAAGCTCTTTAAGAGCAAAGTATTCATGGTGGATATTTGTAAGTGATCTTACATTATTAATGCAATAAAGATATATCGTTTGCTGGGTTTTTTCTCCCGGTACAGGGTTTCTCGAGGGTATATGTGTTGTTGATGTGCATGCTTATGTATCTACATGATTATTGCTATTCAATTATGATTCTATATTGTTGAAATGTATTAAGATGGAATCAAAGTGTTGAAGAATTTAAAGAAATAATCTGCATAAGAAATCAAACTCATAATATAACAGGTTGGGCATTAAACTATGGGAGTGATAAGGTGTGATTGAAACCGGGTTGGGGACATCGATTTTCTTCATAAGGCTCCATCAAAGTTGCTTATAATTAGGAAATGACAACACCATTTATTTGGCCTTTATGCCAAGTGCTCCTTATAGCGATGATTTATGGAGTTCATTAATGTAAATGCCCCATAAGCGTGGAAGATATTTATCATGTGCAACACTTTGATGTCTTCTGGGGTCGAATTCTTTGATAGTTAGGTTATGTTCTCATTAAATAATCTCCTGTTTCCAAGTAAATGGGCATTCTCGAAAAACCTGGAATAATACGCCATAACTGAGCACCAAGTCTTGATGAGAAGGATCCCTTGTTCCCTTCTTGAAGTATAATTTCAGTTTCAGAAAGTGTTGTGGAATTTTTCGTAGTCACTGTAGTTTGAATCCATCTCCAAAATAATTGGGCATAAATACATGTGAGAAATAGATGGTGGATTTTGAATCCTTCATGCACATTATGCACTGGGATGGGCCTAGAAATCCTCATATGCATATTTGCTTAAAGTAAGGTTAATTTTCTAGGTAAGTTCCCATAAAAAGTATAAACCTTTAACTAATAATCTTAAATCCATATACCAAACCTTGGTTGCCCCATCCAAGAATATTTGGACTCTCTGTGCTTGAGACTTGTTGCTTCTGCAATTATCGCTATATGGAGTCATGCAAGCTGGCATGAATTCCTATTCTCCTATCTACGTGATGTTTCCAATGCCTAAATCTGCTTGGGTCTAGTTCCTCCTCAATTTGGCCCAGATCTTCTTACTAGAATTTGTTGATCTTGATTTGTGAGTTGTTTTTCCAAATGAAGTTCTCTTGGGAGATTTATGCAAATTTTAAAAGAGGGAATTGGTTCCATGAATTATGTTGGTTTTGGCCATATCCTATTTTCGAGAAGCTATTTTCTGTGATCCACTTCTTACTACATTTCACTATATTCTAGATATGTGAACCTTTGGGATAAAGCGTGATTTCGGGAATGTTGTCCTAATTATTGTCACTGGCTTACACTTCCCCATCTGGGCCCACATGGCAGATTTGTCATGAATTCATTGCCATAAGAGTTCCTGAAGAGGACTTGGTTAAAATACTTCAATCTTCTTAATGCCATTCCCCCAAGAGATTTAGTAATACCTTTTTTTTCCCTCGGATTCAAGAGGCCATTTGGATTCCAACTCTAGTCTACCCCATATGACGTCTTTTTGGATCTTCTGCATTTGCTTAATTATTCTTGGGGGGCTAACATCACCAAGAAGAGGAAGACATGGARAGCTTGTAGAATTACATTGGTTTAAGTTAGTCTGGCTGCATGTGATAGGCTACAAAAGGTCCAACTTTGACGTCTTTTCATATTTTCACTCTCTCGATTCATACAATTTTGATTTCCTTCTACCACCTTCAATCAAGGTGATTCCCAAGTGTTTAGACATGAAGGAATCTCTTCCAAAATTAAGCAATCTGCTAATATTGGTTTGAACAACTAATGGTGTATTGATCAAAAAATCTTTTAGATTTATTGATTTCACTTCTAGATGCGAGGAGATAGAGTTTAGACCTTTTTAAAATAACAAACACTCTGAAACCAAGGCTCCCCCCTGAACAATGCCATCCACAAACTGTGAATGGGAAATTGGGTCAAGATCATGGACAACTTTGATTCCATAATTTTTTTTTTTTTAATCTGTTTTTATACTGAAAATAGCCCTCCTAATCCTTCTGCAATTATTGCACGAAGAGAAGAGAGGTGCATTCTATAGCACAATATGAGGGAGATTTGCATTGTCTATGCCTAATGCTGATGTGACACGTGGCATAAGTCGACCCAATATAATATTTTAAACAAATAAAAAAATTGACAACTATAGATGAGACATCTAACATCTATGCATTAAAATTAAAATATAAAATAAAAAAAAATTTGTAATGTAAAAATATTATTTAAGAAAATAATACAAAGCTTTAATACACACACACGTTGAACTAAAAATGATCCAGAGGAGACTAAGGTTAACTCAAAATTCAGAGAAGCAACTCAGGAAGCTCAAAATGGCCTCCGCAGACAGAGAAAGGACAAAAATTCAAAGTCCTCAAAACTTAGTGAAATTGGCATCATCGCGAAGAGTGCGTCGCAAGATTTCCAACGACGTAAATGACTCGTTAAACAGAGTTACAGATCAAAATATATTCGTTGTTAAATTTTTGGTCAACCTAGCCCAATGAATAAGGATGAGTCAATATCCGTACTGATGATGTCAACATCAGTACAAATGACGTCAATGTTCATACAATGTATGTGGCACACGTAGAGGGCGACATGTGTTATGTTGACGTCAACATGATGTTAACATGATGACGTGGCAACACCAGAGGTTGCCACGTGTCACTCATTTTCAACATTTTCTAGTTGACATATGGACCAATTAGGAAGTGCCATGTGGCAATTCGTACAACCACGTGGCAGGCCGTACATGACATGGAAGACACGTGGCAGGCAGGCGACGTGGCACGATGACTATACAAGTGGATGACATGGGCCAATGGGTGGTTGTCACGTGGCAGTGGGCAAATGCCCAATGAGGGCTAGCGACCAAAAAATCCTCCACTATGATCACAAATCCCGCCATATCAGGACTGGCCAAAACATAATCCGCCAAATCTATCGTCGTTTCCAAAGTTAGGGAAAGAACCTTCCATGATTCAAAACAAACAAGCCATAGGGAGGAGGCCCACGAGTTTGACCTCAGGACCTCCCCCAATACTAGCGCCTTAATACTTCCGCCAACCGTTGGGCCAAACGACCGGGGTTGGTAAATCCGCCCCCTTTTTAATTTAAAAAGAGGTTTTTCCAAGGCACCGGGGGAGACCAGGGCGTGCGACAGGCCATACTAGGGCATGGAAAATGTTGCAAAGGATAGTCATTATTGCATGCTGAAGACACGAAAATCGAGACAAATTTTCTTAAGGGCTTGGAAGTGCCAGACTCAGATCGAGGCATGGAGACAATCATTTCTGGGTAATTCGACGCCACAAATCCAGTGGTGCTGTCTGTTTTATGATCCGGGCAAAGCTTCTGCAGCGTAACTTTAGAATGATGTATACTTATGTATTTTGCCAATTCTTTTGTTGAGTTAATAAAAAGGCCTACCCATTTGAAAGCAGGACCCAGAGACGTAGTCCACCAGGGACGAATTCTGTTATCAAGTTTTTTGTGTTGAGATA
>JASDQU010243694.1:52295-71850 GCA_032191745.1 Picea mariana | reverse complement strand
ATTAACGATCTGGATCTACTTCATCTCTTTGGAGTTTCGACGGTTAAAGCACTATCATGTCACATCACTAAATGCCTTTCAATTTGTGGGGGCATGCATCAAAGGTTTGTATTAAGCCGCCTTTTGTCCCGCAATTCTTCTGACACTGACATCTAACCCCTTGGTGAAACCATGGTTTGGATTGCGGGAGCGCCTTGGGTAATTAACTCCCATGCAACTTGGGACCCCGCAATGCCTCTTGGTCGTCGATCTCTCTATCCAATGGGATATCAGGGTTGTGACTTAACCTTTTCTTCGCTTTCATTGGAAAATCATTGTTCACCTGCCCTCTGAACCAACGATCTCAGATCTCTCTTGATCCTACAGTGGCAATCACTCCCAAATTCGAATTCAACAGTCACAAACCTTTGAACCCTCGCAAAGGACCTATGACTTTCTAGCTCCTACGTAGACTCTGCAATGCCATTCCTCCTGAGATTTTCAATTTCACGGTCAGAATTCGATCTCGATCACGAGAATCTGACCAACAAACTTGGCCCATATCGGTCCGATGTTTCAACCAAAATCTCTGATACCAAATTGTAACATACCCAGCCACCCACAGGTCAAGATACGCCACCTTCAATCCCACCCTAGGACTTCTTTCTCTTATCGATACCTTTTTAAATTAATAAGGATGCATAAAATAAAATGATTTAAACACATGCATAGCAATAACCAGAAAGCATGCATATTCTAAATATGTAATCAAATAATAAATAAATACACAGCGGAATACATTCATATACAGGTAGATAATACCATAACAGAGAGAACTTATCTTAATAAAATAAGACACTAACTAGATTTAGACCAAGGACGTTCCACCCAACCGTAGATGCTATTGTTCCCAAAACTAAATAGCAGTGTCACCCCCGAGCCAGGGCTATGGATCTATAAGGACGGTTCCAGAGTGTTACTTGGCTTCCCAACTCAGTCATCACTCAATCTCTCATAGGTTTTCCTAGTACTCATAGCAATCTAAGTACCCATCTCTCTTCTACCCAACTTGCAACACCCAAGAGAAAGGAACTCCACCCTTCTCTGCCATGCAGTCGCTCGGGCAATCCTTCTCCTTATTCTGGGCTCCAGCGCAACTGGTCCAGAATCTCGATGTTGGAACTCTCAAGACTTGCAGTTATGAACAACGTTGGACACAGGCCAATGCATATCAGACATGCAGGCCTCAAGTGATGGCTAGAGCACACCAACGACCACTACAGCCAACAATACCATGGCTAATATTCAACAATTCGGTTCCCTTTCCAAAATCAAGACGCGGGTGAGGATGGATCCATGAGTGATAGGTAAGGATTGAATGAATGAACAAGTGAGAAAGCGAATGAATGAGTGAACGATCTATCAACCGAACTCCTCATCATACCAGAGGCTGATTTAAGTACTTCATGGAAAATCAAGAATATCCTAGCCTTCCCCAAGAATCCCACATAATTGATCCACCCCATTAGAACAAAGGGTAATTAAAAAATAGGAAATAAACATTTATCCCCTCAAGCCCCCTCTCTTGTGGAATCATAGTCCCCCTATAACTCTATTCTTTGTCCATCTAGCAACCAGCGATGTATGTATTATTAATAATGATCAAGACATTACATTTCTTGGGCACACTGGCCTTTTAATAATTGTTTGGGCACTCTGGCCTCTCAGCAATGTAGAAATACCTTATTTAAAATGGGATTTTGAAACCCAGGGTGTTACAATATGTATCATCCATCTTGTAAGGATACATGTATGCTACATTGAATATGGGTGATATTCCAATGTCTTCTGGCAACTCAATCTCATAAGCATTTGCAGCAAATGTTTTGAGGATCTTACACGGTCCTATCTTCTTCATCTTCAAATTGTTATACTTTCCTTTCGAAAATATCAATTTTCTCAAATGTACCAAAACTTGATCTCCAACTTCTAAATGAACCTCTCTTCTTCTTTGGTCTACTCTTCTTTTATACTTCTCGTTTCTATTCTGTATTTTTCACTTAATTTGATCATGTAATTTTTTCATCTCTGTGGAAAAATCTTTTGCTCCTGCGCTTCGGAACTCATCTTGTCCCAAATCTCTTAACTTTGAAATTCCTCTTGGGTTCATTCCATACATTATCTGGAATGGTATTTTATCAGTGCTCCTATTTGGTGATTCATTATATGTAAACTCTACTTGGGGCATAATTTGGTCACATTGGTTGTTATGGTCAGTGACCAAACCCCTCAACAGGTTCCCTAAACTTTGATTTACCACTTAATTCTATCCATCCATTTGAGGATGATATATTGAATAGAAAGAAAAAATTATCCCCAGCTTCTTCCACAATTTTCTCCAAAGTGTCCCACAAACTTAGTGTCTCTATCTGAAACTATGTTCCTTGGCAATCCATGTAATATCACAATCTCCTTGAAAAAAAAAATTGATATGTGAGTAGCATCATTGGTTTTGTGAAACATAATGAAATGTGTCATCTTTGAAAATATGTCCAAAACCACAAAGATTGAATCATTTCCTCTCTAAGTTTTAGGAAATCCCAGAACAAAATCCATACTTATAACATCACATGGCCTATCTGGAATAGACAATGGTTGATACAATCCAATGTTCTATTGCTTTCCTTTACCATACTAGAAGATTTTACATCTATCCATGAATTTCTTTACATCAGACCTCATACCTGACCAAAAATATGAAGAACTCAACTATGCATATGTATTATCATGGCTGAAATGTCCATCCAAACCTCCACTATGATTTTCCTTCAACAAGTTATCCCTCATTGAACATTTCAAGATACACAATTGGTTTCCTTTGAATAAAAGTTTTCCTTGGATTAGATATTCCATCCACTAGCTTTTGTCCCTCAACAAAGGGTTCTCACATGTCATAAGCTTCTTTGAAATATGGATCTTCTTGATACATCTCCATGAGGTGTTCAATTCCTAGGGTCTCCACTCAAAATTCCTGCAAGATCAAACATGTCCTTCTCAAAGAATCTATAACTTTGTTAGCATTTCCACCAATATGCTTGATAACAAAAGTGAAATTATGCATAAATTCTACCCATTTGGCATGTATTTTATTCAATTTCTCTTGTCTGTTTATAAATTGCAATGCCTGATTATACGAATATAAAACAAACTCTTTCGGAATAAGATAATGCCTCCATTTTTTCAAGGCTTGAATCACAGCATAAAATTCTTTATCATATGTGGAATACTTTCTTTTAACTTCATTGAGCTTCTCACTAAAATAAGTAATTGGCTTATTGTCTTGACTTAAAATTATACATATGTCTACTCCACTAGCATCACATTTAACTTGAAATGTCTTCCCAAAATATGGTAGAACTAGAATATGTTGTGTTATCACTCCAGGAAACTCTCCTAGGCTGTAAGTCGGAGATGCCTGGTAACTAACTCTTTTTGGGAAATGTTTTCTCAATATTTGATATGGTTTTTGGGTCAAAATGAATATCTAAGTACTTGACTGTGTTTTCAAGACTGTCTAGAGATACAAAATCTCACAAGGCCTTCTAGCAATGTGGTCGGACAAGGTTTGATTAAATGGGGGAAAGAAAACAACTATTGAACCAGATTATACTTCATACAAACAAGTACAATGGGTTTAATAACCAAGAAATAACTTATGATTATCAACTAAGACAATTAACCAGTGAGATGACAGTCACTGCAAATTGAATGAGCATCAACAAAGGACTTCCACTCATAAGATATAAAAGAACAGAGGAGAAAATCTGACAACAGAACTAAAGGAAGCTTGCAATTTTTATAAAATAAGAATAGGTCTTTTCATTACAGTGGTAGCATCATAGCACTCAAAATCGAACCCTTACTCAAAATGAATTCCTAGGCTTTATAGCCTTTACAAACAGTTTTCAGATCCTGAAAGAATGGATCTGCTATACTAAAAATAGAAAGTCAAATTACATTTACAAAAAGATAGGGATAACACCCAAAAAAGAGGATAATCTCTATGAGCTGGTCCTTAAAATCTGTTGACTGTTGATGACGTGAAGATTAGCCTTCCAAGGTTTCTTCAACCTGTTCTTCCAAAGATAAATTCGAGCTGATGATGTGTGGCAAAAAACCCCTGAAATTTTGCCTATGAAAAGATGCCAAATGTGATTAAAACTCTTCTTCTTACCTTATCTCTTATAAATAGTCTTTAAATCTGACTTGATAATTTAATATTTGACTATTCGAAGAAGTTTCGTCTCATCCTGATTCGAAAATTTCTGATCTGTGCGAAATTTCAATCATTCTGGTTCTCACAGACTTTCGGTGGTTAAGAGTATTGAGTTCTGAATGCCTTATCCACTGAAAAGGCCCCCTTTTAGTGGTTAATGAGCGCTCCTGGGCTCGCCTAAACCACCGAAACTTCAGCTTGAACATTTTATCATTAGCTATTAAGAATCAGGATTTGGAATTTGGATGGGTCTTTGACTGATAATTATTTAGCCAAATGTTCAAGCTTTACCTCTCAAGTTTGAAAGATGCTATGATTATCTTTGCTTGTTGATTCTACTCCAACATCGATTCAATGTATCTTCACCAGAGATATAACTTATAGATTCAATGTATCTTCACCAGAGATATAACTTATAGATACTTTACAGTTTATTGTCTTCGGGATTCCTCTAAAACTAGATTTGATTGACTAATGAGCCAATTGTTCTGCCACCTATAAGCTTTGATTTCCCTCTCATCCTCAATCACATTCAAAACCTGTAACTGCCAGGGAGTGATATCAACGGTGTCCTCAAATGTAAAAAGAATGCTGCTTAAAAAATCTGGGATGTGCTTGATCTTTTTAAGATTTTGTAGTTGCCAGGTACTCTGCCTCATGTAGATATGAATCCCTCCTTTCTAGCAATAATCCTGTTTTCCTACCAATTGCATCAATTTCATCCACGAACACAAATGCTAAGGGTATTTTCTTTGGCTTTAAATCTAGTATTTTGACTACATGCTATTTCAAAATGCACTGAAGCTCGGAGTCCAATATCTTTATCATTGGATGAATAGCAGATAAAAGTGTAGCAGATCAGTTAATCACCCCATTTTTTTTGGTGTCCCATCTGGATTGCCATCCAAATTTGGAGGAGTTGTATTATCCCATTTAAATAAACGGTGAGAAGCTTTTAGAATAATAGAGAAATCTAAGAAAGGAGAAAGTTTTGCACTGCATCTACTACTTCTGTCCCTTCTGTGGATGCATAACTCATGACGTTTCGTAGAAAAATAACAACAATGCCAAATATCTCAGGAACTGACATTTCTAAAACCCCAGATTACAAAATCTCAAGTCCATTCCCACTATCAAAACAAACACTATTTTAAATGTTGCAGCAAACTTTTTACCTGTAACTTTCATCATTTTATCTTTCCTGAATACCAAGACATCCCCTGGATTCTTTCATCCAATGATGATTTTTCTCCTTTCTGTTCCATCCATACTTGCGTTTTCCATTGAGGAACTTACCAAATCCAAATTTGGCACAAGACTCCGATCTCTGCACACAATTTGGGTATTGAAATCGGCTCTGTATGATTTCTAGGCATATGGTGTTATCAAAACAGCGCCTTAAAAACTACTCTATCTCTGTATATGGTTTTGACAACACTTAGCATATTAATATGACACGACCTTCCTCATTTGCGGAGCTGGCATTGTAAATACATGTGTTGTCGATGAGATATGATATGGCGAGAGGGTGCCATCCCGTAGGTTCCTTCTTCATATGACTTGGATCTGGTGCTTGGGCGCTCCCTATTGGATGGCTGTACATGTTGTTTTCTTTGCCACGATGTCCAAAATAAATCTAGATCTGGCTCATGTGCTATATGCACGAAGCAATTTCTTTAATTATCAATTACAGTTGCATCTCGACACAAGGAACTTAGAACCCTTGACCTGTCCGATTTCAAAATTCGAGCAATCTTTAATCCAGGGCACCTACGCATGCATCTGTCACCTGTCTTCTTTTGTGTTTTAATATTTTAAATTCTTCTTCTTAATATGTCGTCCTGGTGAGAATATAGATGGCATATATTATCCCTGGAAAGTACCCCGCTACAGTCAGCAGCAGACGTATCCAGAATTCATCTCGGCACTCCTATCTGAGAAAGACTCCCACACGAGGCAGATGTATGGCCAATAAGATGTCTATGA
Source organism: Picea mariana (assembly GCA_032191745.1). Taxonomy (NCBI): domain Eukaryota; kingdom Viridiplantae; phylum Streptophyta; class Pinopsida; order Pinales; family Pinaceae; genus Picea; species Picea mariana. Next base: position 65,609 of record JASDQU010243694.1, on the reverse strand, counting down.
AAGTTGCAGTGTCATGGCTCATGATGATGATGTAAACTTAATATTGTGAATCTTATTATTTAGATCTCAAAAATAATATGCCCAAACAACCCACAGAACTGATTTCCCAATCTAATTCCTAATGGTTCGTCATCACAAACATCGGGCTTTTAAAGATTGTGCCCTCTATATTTTCCATCGCATATTCGATGATACGAAGTTTTGGAATGTAGGCTATGAACAGAGTTAGGAGAATACGGAGCAATCATAATCAGTGAAGACCTAATGAGAAAAATTGTAGATATGAACAATGGTGGATGGCCAAGAAAAATGATAATTTTAAGCAAGAATGAACAGAAATGCCTCGAATTTTCAATGTCATCTTCGGGAGATAACATGTTGTTCTGTTATCTTGAATTTTAGCACTCTAAATTCTTTCTCATCTTCCTCTATCCAGTTAAAATACATATGATTCTTCTTTATGGTGTCCAGTATAGGTGCGCAAATACTACTGAAATCCCTGATGAATTTCTAGTAAAAACTTGCCAATCCATGAAAACTTCTTACCTCAAACACACTTCTTAGAGAAGGCCAATCTCTTATTTCCCTCACCTTCTCTAGGTCCATCTTCAACTCATTTGAAGAGATTACGAATCCCAAATATATAAGATTTGTTTTCATGAAAGAACATTTCCCCAAATTTACTAATAGATTCTCTTGTTGCAGTCTTCTCAACACCATATTTAAATTCCTCAAGTGCTCTCTTTCAGTCTTACTGAAGATTAAGATATCATCCAAATAGACAATTACAAACTGACCAATAAAATCTTTGAGTACTTCATTCATCAACCTCATAAATGTACTTGGTGCATTCATTAAACCAAATTACATAACCAACCACTCACACAATTCTTCATTCGCTTTGAATGTTGTCTTCCATTCATATTCTCTCATCCTTATCTGATGGTAACCACTCTTCATGTCTATATTGGAAAAATAAGTAGCTCCACTTAAACAATCCATCAAATCATCCATTTTGGGTAAAGGGAATCTATACCTGATGGTTATCTTGTTGATGGCTCTAGAATATGTGCACATTCTCCAACCTCCATCTTTCTTTGGACTTAATATAGTTGGTACGACACACAAACTCAAACTTTCTCTGACTAAACCCTTATCCAAAAACTCTTGGACTTGATTTTTGACCTCTTCATTCTCTCGTGTCAATCTATAAGTTTCTTTATTTGGAAAACCTGCTCTTGGAATAAGGTAAATATGGTGAATAATACTTCTAATGGGCAGTAAAGAGTGAGGTAACTCATCCACCACAATATCAGCGAACTCATCCAATAATTCCTGGACTTCTATAGGCAAATCATCCATATATGTACTCGTGAGAATGACTCTCAGCCTGCCTACAACAACAAACTGCATTTCTAGTTCTTTCTTGACTTCTTTCAAGAGTTCCTTTCCACTCATGAGAAGTATTCCCCTATTTAAATTACCCTCATACATTGGGACCTCTATTTGTACTCTGGTTCCCATCTTGACAACTACTCTCAATAGTCACTCCTTTGCTGCTTGTTCTCTTGCAACTTCTTCAACTTCTACATCTTCATTCTCAGATTCACTGACATCACCAGAATCAGGTTCTCTTATCTGTGTTGTCACCATGGCATCTAACCTTGCATGAAGTTGTCTCATATCCTCTTCCATGGCTTCATTTACTATTGGTCTATCTCTACGTCTCTTTGGCGGCATGATTCCAAGTTTTCTCCTTTCTATATTTTCCTGTTGTCTACAAAAAAAATTAGTGCTCTAATACCACTTGACGCAAACCCCCACCACCTCCTGGGGATCACACGACCTCCTGGTCTAGGATTTTTCAGAGTATGCAATTAAATCAGCTCTCAAGCTCCTATTGAGGCCTCGAATTATTATGCCACGAACCTTTTCCCCTTACCCTACGTGCAAATTCAAGTTCACGAGGGTCTATTTATCCACACGGAGAAATTCACGTGACCTTGGGCCAAGTACGTGGGCTAATACCCTTTAATGGCATAGATTACGACACTTCGGGACTCTGGGCTTCAGGAGTTCCGACAACAATACACGATGTTCCTCTCGAATGTCGAACTAGTGGATGATCGAACGAAAGGAAGGATCGACGGTCCTCAACATATGACGAGATCTACGGCTTACACATGTTTCAGGCCTCTCCATTTCAGGAGATTTACCCGCTCCAACATGAAACTACCTCGAATTCATGAACTTTGAATAGATAGATTGGATGGTTGGTGCTTGCCTCAGATCAACGATGAATATGTGCTCCATGCTTCAGGCTTCAGAACCTTCCATAACTCAACACATAAGATCCTTCAGAGTGTCTAACTGGTGAGCTCATGAAGGGCATGATCAACGTTCCACCTGTCTTCATGAATGGATGGTTGGGATCTACTCTGACCTTTGGGCCTTCAAGAGTTCTAGACCCAAATAGACTTACACCTCCGTTCCAACTAGGTACCAAATCTCTTAACTATGAGTGTCTCTTTGCATTGATGTTTAATATTTGTTCCGGGCTTCAGAACTTCAAGAATCTTACACACTTCCATAATAACACTCCAACTCTTCCAGATAGTCGTAATTTTGAACTACTCTAGATCTGTTGACATGTGTCCCCACAATCAGATGGTCCATATCTTGTCTGGTTCCTAGGACTTCAAGAAACTTGCCTCCTTTGCACATACCACATGGAAACCTCTGAATACGTGAAGTCCGAAGGACTTCAGGGTTTAACACCCATGCTACTTTCCTAGATATGACAGCTAGGAAAGATATGCTCATTCTTGGGTGGATCTTGTCCACTTGACCTTGAAAATGAAAGTATTCTTCCCTTCAAAGATTTGGTTCACTCTTTCTCATGAGCTTTAACATTCAAATTATTTGGGTCTTCTATGCACACCTTGCACTCCTCTGAAAACTTGACACTTGAATATTTCTAAAAACAAATCCCATGCACTCTTTGTGTTTGTTTCCTTGAAACTCTTCAATACTTGACTAAGTGTTGGCCCTATGCACGACTTGGAAGGGTATTCTTGAGATCCTATACTCATATGAGTATATGTTCACTCCTTGCACTCACCCTACACAATTTCAAGTTATCTCTTCTAAGCTTCTGAGACTGAAAATGACTTTGCCTTCGCACTCCTTGCATGGCTACTCTGCACTCATTGCACCAATGCTTCAAAAGAGAAACAATTGAAACTTACAGAACACTACAGGTTCATTCAATTAACCATGAAATGCATACACGGGCATATAAAACATAGAAAGAAAATAACATGACATTACCCAATTAACTCATAAGTAAACATTTACAAACTCAAAGTTTGAAAGAAATCCTCCTCTATTATATTCCTTCAGCAAAGCATTCTTACAAAGAGTTCTTGCAACTCTCAACTTCTCCTTGAAAAACATTCTCAATATACTTCAGCAGCAAAATACAATTGTCTTCAACAGCCTCTTTTGGGCATAGATTACATATATTTATACACAGAGGGGCTTCTCAATCCTTCCTACTGACTACTCTTGTGCTATCATATCATAATTAAAACATTCTACCATTAAGGCTTATTACAATAAATTATATTTACAACCCAGATACGAGTTGATTCTTAATATTTGTACAATCCTACATCTTATTAAAGACATTACAATCCTTTGCGATCTCATACAATGGTTCTTGCCTCAAAACATTAAAATATCTTAATTACAATGCTTTCAAAACATAAATGACGTGCTCTCCTTTTTTAATCCCAAAACATTTTTGAACATGTGCTTGATGTTGGGTTGCCCTCCACTCCCATTGATGAACGTTGTTGGCGATGCTCCTCCATTAATTTATCTTGATGGTATCAGACACGTGTGTCTAACACCTCAGGTCGTTCTTGTCCCATGACAAGAATTATGACCACATAGGAGACACAAACACCTCATGGTGATCCTATCATAGGATCACTCCGTGAATGCATTAAGCTCGATGCTATCAGACACATGGAATTTCACCTCAAGCACCTCAAGTCTTCAGTCCCTTGAAGACTACGTAATGCCACATCTACTTTAGATGTATATGTTCCTTATCTCCCCTGGTCTACAGCCCATTTCCTATGGCGATAGAGTCGACCCAATTCTTATCAGGGCTACTCACCTACTTGTTTGTTAACTACTCACCTACTCCTGAGAGTTTCAAGGCCTAATGCAATTCATACATAGGAGATCTAGCAGCAACTTAAATCTTTAGTCTGTTGAATATTACATTTGGGCCTATTCCCACATGATCAAGTCTATCTGATCAATCTTGGAATATTGGTACGATGCTGCAATCATCAATACTCCCCCATGGAAACATTTGCATTCCTTCCAAGATTGTCCTAGATAGAGGCTTAGTGAAATTTTTTATCTATCTTCTCATTTGTGGATATGTGATGGAGCCTCACTACTCCTTCCTGCACCATGTCTCTAATGAAGTCCTACAAGATCCTTTGAAAATCCACCTTTCTTCATATATTGTGTCACTATCTATATTATATGACTGAGTTTTATATATATATGCTTCTTTGCTTGTCTAGAAATCTTGCTCGATCCCAAGCTGAAGTAGCACCCCAGGTGCTAGATCTATCTTCTGCACTTCCAATCCAAAATTTATTGTATATCCCAGCATCCATACTTCATCATAGGAGATTAATCATATCTATTTGTACAAAATAGGTACCTGCATGTTATGTTGTAACCCAATAATATGGTCATGGCTCAACCACTTACTAGAACAAGGTGCTCTCTGCAAAGAAAATGTCTATCACGTCACTCAACTTCTTCAAATGTGTCTTCATAGGTGTGACCATGCACTTCCTGTCCATCATGCTAAACCACTTCAGTATCCTCACTGAAGATCTCACCTGATACCATCCATGGTTCCAATCCCAATATATCTGGTCAAGATCCTTCATCTCAGACTTTGAAATCAACTCGCTCTATCTGAGAGAATCCTCGAACCACACTTTTGTTTGTTGCATGCCCCTTTGAATTCTACAAAGTTTCATGAAAATATGTTGGCTTCTTCTTGATCACTGACTCCCTCTAAGTCTGACTCCCTCTCATATTGATCTATTATAACCTACTTGGAACAAGAAACAAGAATAACAAGATTTCCATGGTATCCTCCATGGAATATATCCTTCTTGGAGTCTAGGTCAGTAACCGAGAACATCTCCTAAAGGATATCAACATCATCTCGTAAATAATAAGCATTTACATGAGAATAGAATATCTCCTAGAGAGGATATCAACAAGTGTATATGTAGTATTAATGGGTTAGTATAATGATCATAACTTCAATCGATCAAGATGCAACATAAGATCATAATAATTCCATAACGACTAGAGACATATCAATTTTGAAATAATCAAACTCTTCTCTGCTAGGGAGGGTGCACTTATTCCTCTAAATGTACTGAATTCAAAATCACAGCTTGGAACAGGTTTCTTGTACATCCCCTGCAAACACACTCATGCTTTGCTAGATGATATAAATTGAAAAGAATATACAAGTGCATACCTTTTAAATTTGTAGTATCGTTGAGCTTGTCTTCTAATTTGAAACTATACACCATCTTGACAAGAAGAGGTTAGAAATTGAATAAAAAAGGTTCAATGATTAGAACAAGCTAGAAACCTTGAAATTTCAACTTTGACCACAAAAACAAATTTTGACCAAAATTCAACCTTTGACTTTGACTTTGACCCAAAAACTCAAACTTGAAGTTTTTGTTGGTTGAGGGCACACTAGAATACCCAAAAAATAGGTTTAATGCTTCAGTGAAAGTGCCCAGGTATTTAGGTAAAGGATTTGTTGTAGCTGCAAAATTAGAAACCCTACTTGTAACTGCAACCGGTGCTACAACGAGCTTGACAAGGAACTCTTGATTCACCTTCCAGTGGTTAGACTGTTATGAAGGTAGTGTGGGCCCATAACCTGTTAGGATAATCTTGATGTTCTTGTTTCAACATAAACAATGCTACACCATTGTCACCCAACCATAGGCACAAAGCCACCCCCGAGCACCTTAACCTTTGCTAGATAAAATGATTCAGGGAAGCCACATCATAACCAACAGATAAACAAGAGAGTGCACCTTCTCTGAGGGTAGCGCACAAGAGAAAATACCAGAAATACTGAAAAAGAGAAAAATGTACAACTGTAGCTACTCCTGCTCCTCCTCCAAACTTTCACAATGTTTCTAGTTTCTTGAGTGAGAGTGAGTAAAAAAATGATCCAAGACGTCCTCTATTTATATTAATATGTCCAATGAATTTTCTAGTTGGGCCAACCTGACTTTCTAGTAATTATATTTTTTTTTTATCTTTTTCCTGTGAAGTTGACTTGTCTTCTTGGAGGATAATACCTTAATATTATATATTATGCAGAGTTGACATGTCTTATAGGGTTTTCACACATATGTTTAGGGTTTCTCTTGCTTCCAGAATATTCTATTCTAGTCAAAGGTTACATATGGAGGTTAACACCTCCCGCATTTACCATAATATCAACAAAGGGATATATTATCCAAGCAAAAAATTCTAGTTCCAGGGGGATCTCAGATCAAACACATTCAGAGGAATATTTCACTCCAAGTTCGATTATTTTGATATGCCTCTAGCAGTCATGACATTATTGTTATCTTTTAAACATCTAGTTGCATTTTTTTATTTATTGAAGTTATGATTATTATACTAACCTTTGAAGTTAAAAGTTATAAGTTGACTCTAGTCAAGGTATTAGATTGATTAAGGTTGAGATTTTCAAGCTTACTTACATTATATTTCCTAAATCAGATTTTTGTCAAGAAAGAATATTGTCATAGTACAGGGGATAGGTTGGAAAAAACACGTATCATATTGAGTGAAGGAGACTCAAAAGAAAAGAAAAAAACACTCATTTTTTAAGATAAGACTCTAGGTTCCAGGTTTGATTCATTAAATTGATAAGTTTCCAATTTTCACATATCAAGTTTGATAATTGCTACATTCCAAGTAAACACTATAGTTGTGACAACAATCGTTGAAAATTTCTATTACTGCTATATCCAATGAATACTTGGTAGCATGTGAGTACTATCAATATAAATGTTTAATGTACTTGTTTGCAAGATGAATTAACATCTCCTCTAGGAGATGCTTCTTCTTTTTCTTCCAGGCTGGTCACCTTAGTAATGATATGTTGATTACCATGAAATTGTATTTTATTCTTGCTAACACAGATATTTTCTTATGAAAATGCCATTATATTGGAAAATGTTTTTGCTCTTGTTTCTCTTGTCTCGGGTAGGTTATCTTATAAATTCCATGGAGGTTACCATGGAAATATTGTTGTTCTTTTTTCCTTGTTCTGAGTAGGTTACCATTGGTCAAAACACTAGAAGAGTGTTATTCCTATTTATCATTATTTTATTTCTTATTTTGGATCTTGTTCCAGGAAGGTCACAAGTGCTAGCTCTGAAAAGGAGCTACTATGATGATTGTTCTCTTTATTGTTATTATTATTATTATACAAGTATTGTTGTTTTCTACTGTTTTCCTCTTGTTGTTCTTGTTCTGGGAAGGTCACAGGTGATAACTTTGATGGGAGCTATATTAGATGGTCTCTAGTTTGAGACATGACTACCAAGATAAGAAGTTGTATACTCGACTGCATACATCCATGTACTAAAGAAAAGGAGGATGAAGAAGAGCACTTTTGCGAGATACAAAGTATCTCATATGGAGATTGATTGTAAGGATCATAAGTCTCCAAAGATGACAAAAAAAATCCTTTGGTGTAGTTTATCACTCTTTAGATCAGGAAGAGTTAGTAGAGCCAGAAGGGCCTACCCAGAATCATTGTAGTAACCAAGAAGAGACCAGTGTGGTCCTATGACACTTTGCAGGATGCAACAATATATATAGTTGATGACCATATCATGAGGAGAAGATGGCTCCACCAGTGGTGAGGTAGGAGGCCCCACCAAGTACTATCTCAGAAGGAGATAGATTTCAGAGGGAGTCATCCTTCATGATCCAGTAGGGAGGAGTAGCCTCCCCAAGACAATTTATAGGAGACTCCAGAGAAAATCATCACATACTAAGGGAGAAGATGGCTCTGGAGATCATATATAGACTCAAAGGGAGTCAAGATTTAGAGGGATCATGGAGACTCATAGTGAGCCTGATCTCAGGGAGATTTAGTGGCTTAGAGACTTTCATTCAAAAATTATTCCTCCTCATATTCAAATGGAAGATAGATACATCTTCCAGGACTGACAGATAGATGCCAAGGGTTGAGGAAGCTAGATCGTAGCTTCAGATTCTTCTAGGATATGTGATATCTCCTGGAGGATTCCCTTGCTTCAGTAGACCTTACTACAGTGATAGAGGAGAAAACCAATTATAAGGATTGGGATATGGCTATTTTTCCTTGATATCATAAGGGAAGTCATTGGTGACTTCCAAATTGATCTACAAGATCAAACATGCCATTGAGGGAAACATAGAGATGTACAAAGCCTAACTTGTGGCCAGAGGATTCTCCTAGCAAGAGGGAGAATATTATGATGAGACACTTGCTCTAGCAGTTAGAATAAGTATGCATATATCAACCACAAGATACATGAGAAGGAGTATCATGTCTGCAAATTGAATAAATATTTGTACAGGCCTAAGCAGACAACCAGGGCATGATATGCCAAATCAGACAGTTTCCTGATGAACTTGTGATTTACAACTAGTAAAGTAGATTGTAAACTTTAATAAAAGGTTTTGGATGATGGAACGATGATATTATTGTTATGACCTGTTTCTAATAGGAGACGAGAAGATCATCACTAAAATTAAGAGGTAACTTGCTAAAAAAATTTGAGATGAAATACCTAGGTATGATGCATTATTTCTTGGGTCTAGAAGTGTGCAAAATAACTTATGAGATTTTCTTGTACCAAGAAAAATATGTTGTATAGATTCTGAAGAAACTCAGAATGATGAATTGTAAAATCCATGCCTACACCAATGGTGAAAAATCTGAAGTTAATGAGTGATACATCTTCAGAGACAGTGGATGCCACCATGTGCAGATAGATGATTGGTTCGTTGATGTACTTAACGAACATGAGACCAAATATATGTTTTGCGGTGAACATATTGAGTCATTATATGGTTGAACTGAGAGGTGTCCACTTGATTACAACAAAACATGTGATGAGGTACCTGAAGGGTACAATTGATTATGGACTCATATATGCTTCAGATAGTGAGATAATATTGCAAGTCTTCACTGATTCAGATTGGGTCGGTAGTGTTGTAGAATGGAAGAATACATTTGGATGTTGCTTCAGTATGGGATCAACAATGATATCATAGGTTCAATAGGAAGTAGACAAGTCTGGTACTCAGTACAACTGAGGAAGAGTACATAGAAGTGTGTTCAACACCGAAGTAGTGTGGCTTCAGAAGCTTCTTGTAGGATTTTTTGATCTCGATTTAGAGGTGACTTGTATTTGGTGTGACAACTAAAGTTTTTGTTGGAGAAATCGGTGTTTCATGAAAAGTCCAAGAATATTGAGATCAATTACCATTATATTAGATATATGGTGTAGAAGGGAGCAGTGAAGTTCCAGTATGTAGCTACAGATAAGAAAGTAGCGGGAAGTGTTGTGTTCCCAAGATAGAGGGAAGTGTTCCCCACGCAGTGGGAAGTGTTGTGTTCCCCAGGTAGCGGGAAGTGTTCCAGAAGTGTGATGGATTATAGATGTGACCCCAGTGGACAACAAGTGATTCATGATCAAGCATTGACTGTGTCACCATTCAGAGTGATTTGTACTACTACCCCAGTTATAAATCTTGGTATGCATATGTCTACTCTAGTGATAAAGCCTGGTACGTCGAGTTACTACTACCCCGGTGATAAAGCCTAGTATGCAGATGGTTACTCCAGTGATAAATCCTAGTACGCCAAGTTACTGCTACCCCAATGATAAATCCTCGTACACATATGGATACTCCAGTGATAAATCCCGGTATTCCAAGTTATTTATAACCTAGTGATAAATCTTGGTACGCAGATGGCTACTCCAGTGAAAAATCTCGGTACGTCAAGTTACTACTACCCTAGTGATAAATCCTAGTACACATATTTCTACTCAAGTGAAAAATTCAGGTACACAAAGTTACTTATTGTGGCACCAGTCAACGTGACCTTGCACAAGGTCAGTAGATGCCATGCCTTCAGGGCTGGCTAGTTACCCAAATTTTTAGTTGTTTGGCCAACCTGTGTGGTTGGAGGTGTTTTCTAGCCTTGTGATAGATGGGTAGTGTGTGTGCACTACATCACCTAATCCTTGTGATTATATGCTTGGTCATTGTGGACCGGTTGCCTGATGTGCCAACTAAATGTTACTAGTTCTTTATGAACTAGATGGCATATTTTGTGTGAGCTAATGAGTTATTAGTTCTTTATGGACTAGATTCCAGATTCAATGTTGAGATGGCAAGTTACTAGTTCTGTATGAACTAGATGTCGACCAATAGTGTCAGATATGATTCCCAGTAAGAGTGTCAATCATTAGAATCGAAGGTTACATGATGAAAGGCCAACCAATAGTGTTGGAGGTGTTTTCCAGCTAAATGGCTAATGTGCAGCTATGATGGTGATACTTGTGACATAATCTATTTGGTCATCCACATTCTTGGTGATTGTTTTAGACCAATTGGTGATTATTTGATTTATTTGGTCTTGTATGTGGATGACATGTTGTTGATAGGAAACAACAAGGATATTATCCAGGATATGAAAACTTAGTTGTCCTCTAAATTTGGCATGAAGGATCTTAGTGCTATAAATTTCATTTTGGACATGGAAATTAAAAGATATCAGAAAAATAGGAAAATCTGGTTAAATTAGAGAAAATATGTCGAGACCATATTGTAGAGGTTTAATATTCAAGAATGTAAACCAGCTAGGGCCCCTATTCCTTTAGGTGTAAAGTTATCTGTGGATGAGTGTCCCAAGACATGGGAAGAGGAGGAGGACATGTATCATTTTCCATATGCGAGTGTGGTTTATATTTTGATGTATGCAATGGTCTGTACTAGACTGGACATTACACATGAAGTGGGAATTTTGAGCAGGTATATGTAGAAACCATGGAAGGAGCATTGGACAACAGTAAAGAGAGTTTTCAAGTATTTGTGTGGCACTACTAGTTATGGATTGTGCTACCAAGGAAGACCAGGTTTGGAAAGAGTGTTGGACATACATGGCTTTGTGGATGCAGAATGGGTTGGAGATATGAATCATAGAATATATACAAGCAGGTATGTGTTTAACCTATTTGGAGGAGCAATCAATTGGATGAGAAAAAGATAGTCAGTAGTGGCACTTTCAACTATAGAAGTTGAATACATGGAATCCACTCATGTAAGAAAGGAAGTACTATGGTTACAAAGATTGTGTTCAGGTATTGGGTTGGTACAACATGTTGTAAGGTTAGATTGTGATAGTCAGAGTGTAATATTTTTGGTGAAGAACCCAACTTATCATTCAAAGACAAAGCATATTGATGTTCAATATCACTTTGTGAGAGACATGGTTGAAGAAAAGAAGGTGTTGTTGATGAAGGTGGACACTTTGAAGAATGTTTCATATTCATTAAAAATATATATGAGCACTAAGAAGTTCTCTTGTTGTAGAGGATATATGAGCATTGTTTCCCTAGATTGTTGACAAAGTAACCTTGTAACCCCCTGTATGCAAATTAAACAACAAGTGGGAGAATTTTGGGTATGTATTATATTCTTTGCATGGTGAGAACTAGTGTCTATGTTGCGTCGGGCACACCAAGGGGTAAGACGGGGGCAGAGTTACCCCTTTCTCGGGGGCTCAAAAGTGGATGTATCCCCCTTACATGAGGGTTTGTGGGTAGTGCCCCCCAAAAAAACTTATTTTGTGGATTTTTGCATCCATTTTTTGGTGGTTTTTTGGCACATGGTTTTTTCCAATGGTTTTCTATTTTTGGTTAAGGAATTAGGGTTGTTGATTAATATGGGTTATTGGATTAGGGTTTTGGATGCTATGAGATCCTATATGTATATTGTATTGTAAATAATGTATGATGAGATGAATATAGAATATGTTGGTTTTCCCGGTTTGGGTTTCTAGGGGAAAATATCCATGTAATGTGTGTATTTGTCACTGTATATTTTATGTTCTTTTATTGAAAATCTATTTGCAGTAAATAATTATACAAGATAAAAATCTACAATAGTGTTATCAAATCCATCACTAACTCCATGAGCGTTTCCTCTCGTATGCATAAAACGCCCTCTGTCATCTCTACCTTTGCATTATGATTCTATAGGGATTATCTCTGCCATATTCTCGGTCTCCTAGAACAAGGTATCTATCGACCTCCTACAACTAATTTTCACGTTGCTCCCATCTACTCTCCATCTCGTCACTTTCCCTCGTCGACCCGGCCACTCATCCAAAAACGCTAAACCTAATTTCTATACTGCAAACCTAATTCCTATTGCACTCATTCATACTATTACCCTTACTCCCCTCACGTGACCTCGTGCTACCTCACATGGGTAGTGACAATACAGTATCTCTTAGACTTTTAGTACCCTAATCGCTAGTATACGCATTCTATTTCACCAATCTTCATACCTAATTTTGTAACTTCATAGATTTGATACGTATACATCCATTATGGTATATTCAATCACTATTCACTGGTGGAGATATGGGATTGACTCTTCTATGTGAAGATCGCCCTAGAATCTTCAAGTATACTCATACGTTGATCCATCAACTTGGTTGGGTATTTGTTTTGGTTGCTTGTCTCCATTGTCTTGGTTGTGTAGATTATTGCTTGGGTATTTATTCTGGTTTCTTGTCCTCATCGATCACCAGACCTAAAATGTTGCCGGAAATGTTTTGCACAGTAATGATTCTCTCACTCTCACTCTTTGTGAGACACTCATCACCATTTATGGCATGATGCTCATCACCATTTATGGCCATGAAGCCACCGCGGGATCCACCTTGTATATTTTTCCATTCGAGCTTTGTAATGTCACTTTCTTATTGTCTTTCATTGATGTTTTTGTGTATATGATGGAATATATTGTCTTCCCCTAGATTTGAATCGATGGTTAATTGAATAGCGTATCTACCTTCCTTGTTACAATTTCAGGATTCCCCTTCTTCCATGTATTTATATTGGAATGAAGGAAACAATATTTTCT
>JASDQU010243694.1:17413-52129 GCA_032191745.1 Picea mariana | reverse complement strand
CAAGCACCCTCCAACTTCTTCCGATTCCCCCTGCTATTTGGAAGGATATCTCTATGGACTTTATTACAGGCTTACCCAAATCGGGGAATAAATCAGTCATAATGGTGGTGGTGGACCGCCTTTCCAAGTATGCTCATTTTTGCACTCTTCCCCACCCATTTACTGCATCCACAGTGGCTCAAATTTTCATGGAACAGGTCTTCAAGCTTCATGGCATGCCACACTCTATTTTTTCCGATCAAGACCAACTTTCACAAGCAATTTTTGGCAAGAGTTGTTTAAGCTACAAGGCACACAATTGCATCTCAGCTCATCTTATCATCCCCAAACGGATGGTCAAACAGAAGTTTTCAACAAGTGTTTGGAAATATATCTGAGGTGCTTTTCCTCTGAAAAACAACACCAGTGGGCCCAATGGTTACCCCTCACCAAATGGTGGTACAACACTACATACCATACAGCCACTCGCATGACTCCNCTTCAGTTCTCTCATACTTACCGAGTACCTCAAAGGTCCAGGCGGTTGACCAAGCACTTACAGTCCGAGAGGATATCCTTCATACCCTTAAAGAGAACTTGGTCATGGCACAGAATAGAATGAAGCAGCAAGCAGATCAAGGTCGCTCTGAACGAGAATTTGTAGAAGGGGATCAGGTGTTTCTGAGACTACAACCATATAAGAAAGCTTCCCTCAAGGTCGAGCATTGTCAGAAGCTAGCACCCAAATTTTATGGACCTTACACAGTTCTCAAGTGTGTGGGACAAGTCGCATATCAGTTAGCTCTGCCCAGTCAGTTGAAGCTACATCCTATTTTTTATGTTTCATGCTTGAAGAAGGTGATTGGAACCAGGTGCCAAATTCAAACCAACCTTCCTGAGTTAGCTAAAGAAGGATCCATTTGGATACAACCAGAAGAAGTTTTGGACCAATGTGAGTGTCGCCTGCGTCAGAGAACCATCAAGGAAGTGCTAGTACAGTGGAAAGATATGACTCTAGAAGATGCCACTTGGGAACCAGCTACCATTCTGCAGCAGTTTCCATATCTTAAGCCTTGAGGACAAGGTTGTTTTTAAGGGGGCGGACATGTTAATGTCCTAACCCACACATAGGTAAATCAATGTATTCGGATGTAATAAAGGTCAATATTAATAAGGCCTTTCAATAAAATAGAATAAGGCAGATGTAAGAATACCTAATAGAAGCTTATGCTTCTAGAAGGATCTTCCTCTAGATGCTTCTCTTAATAGACATATTTAGTATAAATAAGGGTCGAGGGTATGAGAACCCTAGCTTGGATATTATTGTAACAGAGCACTGCTCGACTGGAGGTTTCCCCCTCGAAGAGGCCTGTGAACATTGCTTTCTGAATCAAAGTGCTATTTCTATTGCTATTTTGTATATCATTTCTGTGTATTGTGAAGATTATGCTGGATATTTTACTGTTATTCTGCCATTTCTAGCATTTTATTTCTGTTCTGCATATTTTATATATCTGGTATCTTGCAAAGGCTTATTACAATAAATTATATTTACAACCCAGATATGAGTCGATTCTTAATATTTGTACAATCCTACAGCTTATTAAAGACATTACAATCCTTTGCCATCTCATACAATGGTTCTTTCCTCAAAACATTAAAATCTCTTAATTACAATGCTTTCAAAACATAAATGATGCGCTCTCCTTTTTTAATCCCAAAACATTTTTGAACACGTGCTTGATGTTGAGTTGTCCTCCACTCCCATTGATGAATGTTGTTGATGATCCTCCTCCATTAATTTAGCTCGATGATATCAGACATGTGTGTTTAACACCTCAAGTCATTCTTGTCCCATGACAAGAATTATGACCACATAGGAGACACAAACACCTCATGGTGATCCTATCGTAGGATCACTCCGTGAATGCATTAAGATCAATGCTATCAGACACATGGAATTTCACCTCAAGCACCTCGAGTCTTCAGTCCCTTGAAGACTACGTAATGGCACATCTACTTCTGATGTATATGTTCCTTATCTCCCCTGGTCTGTAGCCCATTTCCTATGGAGATAGAGTCGATCCAATTCTTATCAGGGCTACTCACCTACTTGTTTGTTAACTACTCATCTACTCTTGAGAGTTTCAAGGCATGATGCAATTCATACATAGGATATCTAGCAGCAACTCAAATCTTCAGTCTGTTGAATATTACATTTGGGCCTATTCCCACATGATCAAGTCTGTCTAATCAATCTTGCAATATCGGCATGATGCTGCAATCATCAATACTCTCCCACGGAAACATTTGCATTCCTTCCAAGATTGTCTTGGACAGAGGCTTAGTGAAAATTTTATCTATATTCTCATTTGTGGATATGTGATGGAGCCCCACTACTCCTTCCTGCACCATGTCTCTGATGAAGTCCTACAAGATCCTTCGAAAATCCACCTTTCTTCATATCTTGTGTCACTATCTATATTATATGACTAAGTTCTATAGATATATGATTCTCTGCTTGTCTAGAAATCTTGCTCAATCCCAAGTTGAAGTAGCACCCCAGGTGCTAGATCTGTCTTCTGCACTTCCAATCCAAAATTTATTGTATATCCCAGCAGCCATACTTCATCACAGGAGATCAATCATATCTATTTGTACAAAATAGGTACCTGTATGTTATGTTGTAACCCAATAATATGGTCATGGCTCAACCATTTACTAGAACAAGGTGCTCTCTGCAAAGAAAATGTCTATCACATCACTCAACTTCCTCAAATGTGTCTTCATAGGTGTGGCCATGGACTTCCTGTCCATAATTCTAAACCACTCCAGTATCCTCATTGAATATCTCACCTAGTACCATCCATGGTTCCAATCCCAATATATCTGGTCAAGATCCTTCATCTCTGACCTTGAAATCAACTCCCTCTATCTGAGAGAATCCTCGAACCACACTTTTGTTTGTTGCATGCCCTTTTGAATTCTACAAAGTTTCATGAAAATATGTTGGATTCTTCTTGATCACTGACTCCCTGTAAGTCTGACTCCCTCTCATATTGATCTCTTATAACCTACCTGGAACAAGAAACAAGAATAACAAGATTTCCATGGTATCCTCCATGGAATATATCCTTCCTGGAGTCTAGGTCAATAACCAAGAACATATCCTAAATGATATCAACATCATCTCGTAAATAATAAGCATTTACATGAGAATAGAATATCTCCTAGAGAGGATATCAACAAGTGTATATGTAGTATTAATGGGTTAGTATAATGATCATAACTTCAATAGATCAAGATGCAACATAAGATCATAATAATTCCATAACGACTAGAGACATATCAATTTTAAAATAATCAAACCCTTCTCTGCTAGGAAGGTTGCACTTATTCCTCTGAATGTACTGAATTCAAAATCACGGCTTGGAATAGGTTTCTTGTACATCCCCTGCAAACACACTCATGCTTTGCTAGATGATATAAATTGAAAAGAACATACAAGTGCATACCTTTTAAATCTGTAGTATCGTTGAGCTTGTCTTCTAATCTGAAACTATACACCATCTTGACAAGAAGAGGTTAGAAATTGAATAAAAAATGTTCAATGATTAGAACAAGCTAGAAACCTTGAAATTTCAACTTTGACCACAAAAATGAATTTTGACCAAAATTCAACCTTCGACTTTGACTTTGACCCAAAAACTCAAACTTGAAGTTTTTGCTGGTTGAGGGCACACTAGAATACCCAAAAATTAGGTTTAATGCTTCAGTGAAAATGCCCAAGTATTTAGGTAAAGGGTTTGTTGTAGATGCAAAATCAGAAACACTACTTGCAGCTGAAACTGGTGCTACAACGAGCTTGACAAGGAACTCTCAATTCACCTTCCAGTGGTTAGACTGTTCTGAAGGTAGTGTGGTCCCATAACCTATTAGGATAATCTTGATGTTCTTGTTTCACCATATACAATGCTACACCATTGTCACCCAACCATAGGCATAAAGCCACCCCCGAGCACCTTAATCTTTGCTAGATAAAATGATTCAGGGAATCCACATCATAACCAACAGATAAACAAGACAGTGCACCTTCTCCGAGGGTAGTAGCGCACAAGAGAAAGTACCAAAAATACTGAAAAAGAGAAAAATGTACAATTGTAGCTACTCCTGCTCCTTCTCCAAACTTGCACAATGTTTCTAGTTTCTTGAGTGAGAGTGAATAAAAAAATGATCCAAGACATCCTCTATTTATATTAATATGTCCAATGACTTTTCTAGTTGAGCCAACCTGACTTTCTAGTAATTTTTTTTTTTTTTAATCTTTTTCCTGTTAAGTCGACTTGTCTTCTTAGAGGATAATACCTTAATATTATATATTATGTTGAGTCGACATGTCTCATAGGGTTTTCACACATATGTTTAGGGTTTCTCTTGCTTCTAGAATATTCTATTCTAGTCAAAGGTTACATATGGAGGTTAACACCTCCCGCAGCTACCATAATATCAACAAAGGGATATATTATCCAAGCAACAAATTCTAGATCCAGAGGGATCTCAGATCAAACACATTCAGAGGAATATTTCACTCCAGGTTCGCTTATTTTGATATGCCTCTAGGAGTCATGACATTATTGTTATCTTTTAAACATCTAGTTGCATTTTTTTATTTATTGAAGTTATGATTATTATACTAACCTTTGAAGTTAAAAGTTATAAGTTGACTCTAGTCAAGGTATTAAATTGATTAAGGTTGAGATTTTCAAGCTTACTTACATTATATTTCCTAAATCAGATTTTTGTCAAGAAAGAATATTGTCATAGTACAGGGGATATGTTGGAAAAAACACTTATCATATTGAGTGAATGAGACTCAAAAGAAAAGAAAAAAACACTCATTTTTTAAGATAAGACTCTAGGTTCCAGGTTTGATTGATTAAATTGATAAGTTTCCAATTTTCACATATCAAGTTTGATAATTGCTACATTCCAAGTAAACACTATAG
Source organism: Picea mariana (assembly GCA_032191745.1). NCBI lineage: Eukaryota > Viridiplantae > Streptophyta > Pinopsida > Pinales > Pinaceae > Picea > Picea mariana. The sequence continues at coordinate 47,144 of JASDQU010243694.1, read as the reverse complement.
TTGTGACAACAATCGTTGAAAATTTCTATTACTGCTATATCCAATGAATACTTGGTAGCATGTGAGTACTATCAATATAAATGCTTATTGTACTTGTTTGCAAGATGAATTAACATCTCCTCTAGGAGATGCTTCTTCTTTTTCTTCCAAGATGGTCACCTTAGTAATGATATGTTGATTACCATGAAATTGTATTTTATTCTTGCTAACACGGATATTTTCTTATGAAAATGCCATTATATTGGAAAATGTTTTTGCACTTGTTTCTCTTGTCTCGAGCAGGTTATCTTATAAATTCCATGGAGGTTACCATGGAAATATTGTTGTTCTTTTTTCCTTGTTCTGAGCAGGTTACCATTGGTCACAACACTAGAAGAGTGTTATTCCTATTTATCATTATTTTATTTCTTATTTTGGATCTTGTTCCAGGAAGGTCACAAGTGATAGCTCTGAAAAGGAGCTACTATGATGATTGTTCTCTTTATTGTTATTATTATTATTATACAAGTATTATTGTTTTCTACTATTTTCCCCTTGTTTTTATTGTTCTGGGAAGGTCACAGGTGATAAATTTGATGGGAGCTATATTAGATTGTCTCTAGTTTGAGACATGACTACCAAGATAAGAAGTTGTATACTCGACTGCATACATCCATGTACTAAAGAAAAGGAGGATGAACAAGAGTACTTTTGCGAGATACAAAGTATCTCATATGGATATTGATTGTAAGGATCATAAGGCTCCAAAGATGACAAAAAAAATCCTCTGGTGTTGTTTATCACTCTTTAGATCAGGAAGAGTTAGTAGAGCCAGAAGGGACTACCTAGAATCATTGTAGTAACCAAGAAGATTTTAGTGTGGTCCTATGACACTTTGCAGGATGCAACGATATATATAGTTGATGAGCCATATCGTGAGGAGAAGATGGCTCCACCAGTGGTGAGGTAGGAGGCCCCACCAAGTACTATCTCAAAAGGAGATAGATTTCAGAGGGAGTCATCCCTCATGATCCAGTAGGGAGCAATAGCCTCCCCATGAAATTTTATAGGAGACTCCAGAGAAAATCATCACATACTAAGGGAGAAGATGGTTCTAGAGATCATATATAGACTCAGAGGGAGTCAAGATTTAGAGGGATCATGGAGACTTGGAGTGAGCCTGATCTCAGGGATATTTAGTGGCTTAGAGACTTTCATTCAAAAATTATTCCTCATCATATTTAAATGGAAGAGAGATACATCTTCTAGGACTGACAGATAGATGCCAAGGGTTGAGGAAGCTAGATCGTAGCTTCATATTCTTCTAGGATATGTGATATCTTCTGGAGGATTCCCTTGCTTCAGTAGACCTTACTACAGTGACAGAGGAGAAAACCAATTATAAGGATTGGGATATGGCTATTTTTCCTTGATATCATAAGGGAAGTCAGTGGTGACTTCCAAATTGATCTACAAGATCAAGCATGCTACTGATGGAAACATAGAGATGTACAAAGCCTAACTTGTGGCCAGAGGATTCTCCTAGCAAGAGGGAGAATATTATGATGAGACACTTGCTCTAGCAGTTAGAATAAGTATGCATATATCAACCACAAGATACATGAGAAGGAGTACCATGTCTGCAAATTGAATAAATATTTGTACAGGCCTAAGCAGACAACCAGGGCATGATATGTCAAATCAGACAGTTTCCTGATGAACTTGTGATTTACAACTAGTAAAGTAGATTGTAAACTTTAATACAAGGTTTTGGATGATGGACCGATGATATTATTGTTATGACCTATTTCTAATAGGAGATGAGAAGATCATCACTAAAAGTAAGAGGTAACTTGCTAAAAAAATTCGAGATGAAATACCTGGGTATGATGCATTATTTCTTGGGTCTAGAAGTGTGGAAAATAACTTATGAGATTTTCTTGTACCAAAGAAAATATGTTGTATAGATTCTGAAGAAACTCAGAATGATGAATTGTAAAATCCATGCCTACAGCGATGGTGACAAATCTGAATTTAATGAATGATACATCTTCAGAGATAGTGGATGCCACCATGTGCAGATAGATGATTGGTTCGTTGATGTACTTAACGAACATGAGACCAGATATATGTTTTGCGGTGAACATATTGAGTCATTATACGGTTGAGCTGAGAGGTGTCCACTTGATTACAAAAAAACATGTGATGAGGTACCTGAAGGGTACAATTGATTATAGACTCATATATGCTTCAGATAGTGAGATAAGCTTGCAAGTCTTTACTGATTCAGATTGGGTCGGTAGTGTTGTAGAATGGAAGAATACATTTGGATGTTGCTTCAATATGGGATCAACAATGATATCATAGGTTCAGTAGGAAGTAGACAATTCTGGTACTCAGTACGACTGAGGAAGAGTACATAGAAGTGTGCTCAACACCGAAGTAGTGTGGCTTCAAAAGATGCTTGTAGGAATTTTTTATATTGATTTAGAGGTGACTTGTATCTGGTGCAACAACTAAAGTTTTTGTTGGAGAAATCGGTGTTTCATGAAAAGTCTAAGAATATCAAGATCAATTACCATTATATTAGATATATGGTGTATAAGGGAGCAGTGAAGTTCTAGTATGTAGCTACATATAAGCAAGTAGCGGGAAGTGTTGTGTTCCCAAGATAGAGGGAAGTGTTCCCCATGCAGTGGGAAGTGTTGTGTTCCCCAAGTAGTGGGAAGTGTTGCAGAAGTGTGATGGATTATAGATGTGACTCCAGTGGACAAAAAGTGATTCATGATCGAGCACTGACTGTGTCACCATTCAGAGTGATTTGTACTACTACCCCAGTTATAAATCTTGGTATGCATATGTCTACTCTAGTGATAAATCCTGGCACGTCAAGTTACTACTACCCCGGTGATAAAGCCTAGTACACAGATGGCTACACCAATGATAAATCCTAGTACGCAGATGGCTACACCAATGATAAATCCTAGTACGCCAAGTTACTGCTACCCTAATGATAAATCCTCGTACACATATGGATACTCCAGTGATAAATCCTGGTATTCCAAGTTATTTCTAACCTAGTGATAAATCTTGGTACGCAGATGGCTACTCCAGTGAAAAATATCGGTACGTCGAGTTACTGCTACCCTAGTGATAAATCCTAGTACGCATATTTCTACTCAAGTGAAAAATTTTGGTACATAAAGTTACTTATTGTGGCACCAGTCAACGTGACCTTGCACAAGGTCAGTAGATGCCATGCCTTCAGGGCTGGTTAGTTGCCCAAATTTTTAGTTGTTTGGCCAACCTGTGTGGAGGTGTTTCCTAGCCTTGTGATAGATGGGTAGTGTGTGTGCACTACATCACCTAATCCTTGTGATTATATGCTTGGTCATTGTGGACCGGTTGCCTGATGTGCCAACTAAATGTTACTAGTTCTTTATGAACTAGATGTCATATTTTGTGTGAGCTAATGAGTTATTAGTTCTTTATGGACTAGATTCCAGATTCAATGTGATATGGTGAGTTACTAGTTCTGTATGAAATAGATGCCGACCAATAGTGTCAGATATGATTCCCAGTAAGAATGTCGATCATTAGCATCGGAGGTTACATGATAAAAGGCCAACCAATAGTGTTGGAGGAGTTTTCCATCTAAATGGTTAATGTGCATCTCTGATGGTGATACTTGTGACATAATCTGTTTGGTCATTCACATTCTTGGTGATTGTTTTAGACCAATTGGTGATTATTTGATTTATTTGGTCTTGTATGTGGATGACATGTTGTTGATAGGAAACAACAAGGAGATTATCCAGGATGTGAAAACTTAGTTGTCCTCTAAATTTGGCATGAAGGATCTTAGTGCTACAAATTTCATTTTGGACATGGAAATTAAAAGATATCGGGAAAATAGGAAAATCTGGTTAAATTAGAGAAATATGCCGAGACCATATTGTAGAGGTTTAATATGCAAGAATGTAAACCAGCTAGGGCCTCTATTCCTTTAGGTGTAAAGTTATCTATGGATGAGTGTCCCAAGACACGGGAAGAGGAGGAGGACATGTATCATTTTCCATATGTGAGTGTGGTTTATATTTTGATGTATGAAATGGTCTGTACTAGATCGAACATTACACATGAAGTGGGAATTTTGAGTAGGTATATGTAGAAACCATGGAAGGAGCATTGGACAACAGTAAAGAAAGTTTTCAAGTATTTGCGTGGCACTACTAGTTATGGATTGTGCGACCAAGGAAGACCAGGTTTGGAAAGAGTGTTGGACATACATGGCTTTGTGGATGTAGAATGGGTTGGAGATATGAATCATAGAATATCTACAAGCAGGTATGTGTTTAACCTATTTGGAGGAGCAATCAATTGGATGAGAAAAAGATAGTCAGTAGTGGCACTTTCAACTATAGAAGTTGAATACATGGAATCCACTCATGTAATAAAGGAATTACTATGGTTACAAAGATTGTGTTCAGGAATTGGGTTGGTACAACATGTTGTAAGGATAGATTGTGATAGTCAAAGTGTAATATTTTTGGTGAAGAACCCAGCTTATCATTCAAAGACAAAGCATATTGATGTTCAATATCACTTTGTGAGAGACATGGTTGAAGAAAAGAAGGTGTTGTTGATGAAGGTGGACACTTTGAAGAATGTTTCATATTCATTAAAAATATATATGAGCACTGAGAAGTTCTCTTGGTGTAGAGGATATATGAGCATTGTTTCCCTATATTGCTGACTATGTAACCTTGTAACCCCCTGTATGCAAATAAAACAACAAGTGGGAGAATTTTGGGTATGTATTATATTCTTTGCATGGTGAGAACTAGTGTCTATGTTGCGTCAGGCGCACAGGGGGGTAAGATGGGGGCAGATTTACCCCTTTCTCGGGCGCTCAAAAGTGGATGTATCCCCCTTACATGAGGGTTCGTGGGTAGCGCCCCCCAAAAAAACTTATTTTGTGGATTTTTGCGTCTGATTTTTGGTGGTTTTTTGGCACATGGTTTTTCCGGTGGTTTTCTATTTTTGGATAAGGAATTAGGGTTGTTGATTAATATGGGTTATTGGATTAGGGTTTTGGATGTTATGGGATCCTATATGTATATTGTATTGTAAATAATGTATGATGAGATGAATATAGAATATGTTGGTTTTCCCGGTTTGGGTTTCTAGGGGAAAAATATCCATGTAATGTGTGTATTTGTCATTGCATATTTTATGTTCTTTTATTGAAAATCTATTTGTAGTAAATAATTATACAAGGTAAAAATCTACAGTAGTGTTATCAAATCCATCACTAACTCCATGAGCGTTTCCTCTCATATGCATAAAACGCCCTCTGTCATCTCTACCTTTGCATTATGATTCTATAGGGATTATCTCTACCATATTCTCGGTTTCCTACAACAAGGTATCTATTGACCTCCTACAACTAATTTTCACGTTGCTCCCATCTACTCTCCATCTCGTCGCTTTCCCTCATCGACCCGACCACTCATCCGAAAACACTAAACCTAATTTCTATACTGCAAACCTAACTCCTATTGCACTCATTCCTACTATTACCCTTACTCCCCTCATGTGACCTCGCGCTACCTCACATGGGTAGTGACGATACCATATCTCTTAGACTCCTAGTACCCTAATCGCTAGTATATGCATTCTATTTCACCAGTCTTCATACCTAATTTTGTGACTTCATAGCTTTGATACATATACATCCATTATGGTATATTCAATCACTATTCACTGGTGGAGATATGGGCTTGACTCTTCTATGTGAAGCTCGCCCTAGAATCTTCAAGTATACTCATACATTGATCCATCAACTTGGTTGGGTATTTGTTTTGGTTTCTTGTCCCCATTGTCTTGGTTGTGTAGAGTATTGCTTGGGTATTTATTTTGGTTTCTTGTCCTCATCGATCACCAAACCTAAAATCTTGTTGGAAATGTTTTGCACAGTAATGCTTCTCTCACTCTCACTCTTTGTGAGACACTCATCACCATTTATGGCCTGATGCTCATCACCATTTATGGCCATGAAGCCACCGTGGGATCCACCTTGTATATTTTTCCATTCGAGCTTTGTAATGTCACTTTCTTATTGTCTTTCATTGATTTTTTTGTGTATATGATGGAATATATTGTCTTCCCCTAGATTTGAATCAATGGTTAATTGAATAGCGTAGCTACCTTCCTTGTTACAATTTCAGGATTCCCCTTCTTCCATGTATTTATATTGGAATGAAGGAAACAATATTTTCTTTATCTACTATCGACTACATTACCATTAGAGAAAGGAAGACCCTTTGCATCCAATGCCTTGCATATATCACCCTTATCCAGTGATTTTGTGTAACCTTACATGTGAATTGGAGTGTGTATGGATAGTTTCAAATATATATATTTCTCATGACCAGCTTTTAAATGGTGTCTTTCTCTAGTGATCATAGCCATTTTTTCTGACACATTACTCATTCCTCAAGGCTGAGTGATTGCCTTCACAAGATGATAAGTCTCTAGTTCTCTTGATGCAATAACATTATGCCTTTGGTGCACTTTCTACACCTTCTCCATTTGGCACCATGGGTTTTATAAGCACTTTATTTAATGGACAACATGAAGGTAGTAGGAAAAAATGTAGAAAGAAGAAGATTAGAGGCAGGGGGTTGGAATAATCTCCAAGAAAAATATGACCTTCATTGTACATGTTGTGGAATGAATGGGTCACATGAAGCCTCTGACCATAGAGTTCCATGGTAGAAGATCAAAGAAGACATAGATAGAAACTCAGACCTGGCAAAAGGTAAAGAACATGTTCATTATGTTGTTGCCTATTGCAATATAGGAGTAATTGAAGATCTATTTAATACTTCATTTTCTTCTTGGGGATATGCATGGATTCTTGACATAGGCATGACCTCGCACATGAAATTTCAAAGAGATTTCTTCGAAAATTTTGATGACAATGTAAATAGCATAATGTACTATACAGAAATATCAAATCTCAAACCCTCGGAAATGGGCACCATCAGGCTTAAGTTGCCTGGACTCCCAAATTTTCTTGTACACAATGTACTCTATCTTCTAAAGATGATGATGGTTGTTATATATGTACTACAAACACAGTAAAACCCTCAATTAAATTGTCAACCTGGGGTAAGTAAACTTAGAGTTGTAGCAAAATATATGCCAAAGGTAAAAGGTTGGTAGGAGTATAATCTAACTAATGAAAACAGCTATCTAAGGCTAATATACTCAAGAAAAACTATCTAATGAGCAAACCCTACTAAACAAATTGAAACTATTTAACCTAAGTATTTTTGGGCCAAGGATTGATGGATGGTTCTAAGAAAATCAAGTGAAAACCCTACTTTAAAGAAACTAGTTCATGTCAATAAGCAAAAGAAACTACCTAAGCATATCAATAAGAAAATGACAAAAGAAAACTATCTTAACTTGCCAACCTACATTCAATGAGAAACTACCCTATGAAAGAAAATAAATGAACAAGTAAGCAAAGACACCTATCTAACCTACTAAAGAAGAAGACAAGTAAGAAAACACACCTAACTAACCTACTAAAGCAAAAGACAAGTAAGCAAAAACAACTATCTATCCTACTAAAGAAAATAGACAAGAAAAGACTTCTCATTGAACAACTATCTAGCCTAAGAGGCAAGTGGACTAAATGCTTGATGAAAAACTATTTCTAATGCATGAGATGAAATTCATTTTATTGAAAGCAAGAAGGACTACCAACTAAATGCCTAATTTATGACAAACAAAAATGCTCTTAAATCTATTGAAGCAAAAGACTAACTACCCTACAATGACGATAAAACTATATTCTAACCTATGAAAGCAAGAAACTATCTTTAATCTATGAAACACTCAAATATAATGTTGGTGGTTGTGTGAATGCCTTCAATGGTGACAGATGATATCTCGATGGCACTTGACAACAAAGGACAATTCGAGTGGTATAAACTCAATATTAATCTCAATGGCAAAATGGAAGGTATGTATTAAACAATCCAACGAGAATTTAGCCATGACAAAGATAATGTTAAATACCCTGCATATTCATGTATAAACCTTTAACATCATAATGAGATCATCATTCTACTTCTAGTTTATGTAATCAAAATTCATACCTAACTCAATCATTTAACTAAGAAATATAATTGCAATTCAATTCTAGAAAAGGAAATTACATAAATGAAACTATGTTATGTCTAGACTAATAATTCAAACTACAATTAAACAATGCTTTAAAAACAGAGACAAAAACATGATATAAAAAGTAAATGAGCAATCTACATTAACCAACAACTAATTTAGACGAGATCTATATAAAACAAGATAAGCAAGCTATGATTGAAACTAGAACTTATTCTATTCATCCATCAAAATCCCTGTCAAAGGAAACCCAAATAAAACTCTATTTTATTCTAAAAACTATGTTTTCAACTTGATTATAAAACCATAAATCAAAACATAATTTAACATCTAAATGCACATGAGGGTAATATATAGAGACTTGCAAGTCTATTCCTAATCTACAAAACTAATTCATGCTAACATAGCCCATCATACGAACCTACAAACGAGCAATAAAATAATTAAATTACAGCAAGCTAATTAACGCAATAAAACATGCATGTACAGAAAATAAGAAAGAGCAATTTGAATTAATAAATGCATAAATAAACACAAGAAAAATCACCAGACTGTTGGTGGGCCCCCCAGTAAGTCGTGGATACCTCCTACAAGCACACCATGAACTTAACAAGGCGAATTCGCCATGAAATATTGAAAATGCAGTTTCGGCACAATTATGGCAATGTAAAATACCAAAACAGAGAAAAATGAATTTGTCTCTAATCTAATGGATCTTCTACTTGGTTAAGAATCTGATGACCATCCTATCAATATTGATAAGCTTACAACCCAAGTGGTCGACCACAGGAGGGTCGAACCACTTCTAATTTCGGAAAAATACAATAAATGATGTCTTAATTGAAAAAATGGAGCAAGCCAATAATCACCTTCTTTGGACAACTAAAACTGAGTTGTTTGGAGCTTAGTAGCGAAAGGGAGCGATCATGAAGAAAACCCATGTGCCCGATTTTTCCATCACTGGCCTCCAATGCCATAACCGCCAACTCACCCTGCGTTTTTGTGCAATAATGAGTGTTGGAATGAGTGTCGGATCAGGTACTGGAATGAGTGTCAGAACTAGAAACATCGTGTGTTTTTCCTTGTAACAGCAGAAAAACATGAATTAACTCTTGGAAATCATAGAACATGATGAATTAAACTTGATTTAATCATTAAACATGAATTACATGTACCTTATGCCGATCATACCATTTTATCATTAAATTCTTCAAAAAGATCCTTCAAAAGATGAAAAACACATATATACATATGGAAAAAGTGTATAATAACTATCATGAAAATGATCATATCTCAGGCCCATCATTACCCCCACACCTAAGATTTTGCAGGTTCCACTGCAAACAAAAAGAAATTACCCTTTGTGACTAACTTGCAAAGGAGGGGGTGGATTAGCTTTAGAAGCTTCTCCCTCTTGCCCGAGGGATTTTGACTTAGGATTTTTGTGGGGTTTTAATTTCATCTAGAGACTATTATTGGTGGAAGTAATATCATCAACCTAACACTCTAGATAATTCATCTTGGCTTGTAGGACAACGTTATCATGGCGTAAATGACAACTCAATGTTTCATGCTCTCTAAGTTTGAACTGGATGGTTTGGATTTTTTGGAGGCTATTGATGACATGTGAGGAAGCCTTGAGATGTATATGATACCCTTGATCCTTTAAACCATGCAAAACAACAATTTTACCTTTGCAAAAATAGTTCCAAAAGTGACTTCCCATAAGCGCAACAATTCTGGCCTGGCAAACTTGTGAAAAGTAGTTATCCAAGTGACATGTGTAACTAAAACATAGTAATACCTGTGCAAAACCTAACAGAGGTTTTTTTTTTTAATTTTTCCTTGACAAAAACCTCTCTTGGTTTTCAAAAATTCACTTTCAGTTGTTAGGAAAACACGCCAAGAAAACATGACTAAAATAGGAAAAACAGAGTGTTTTATTTCCTGAAAAACTAGGCCTCTAAGAGAATTGAATATATCCAAAACCATAACGTATATTTAGAAACTAAGAGAGGTTATTGTATTTTGGTATGTTATGAACAAAAATGTCCACCAGGTTTTAAAATTACTTTCCCATTTGTGCATAATATCATCTTGAAGTTGGTTACTCAAAACTTGCAGAAGTTCAGCGTGCTTTTAGCGGAAACGCAGTGTGGTCTTTGATAGGAATTTTGAAGGCCTTCCCAGAGTAATTTTGGGATAAAATTGGTATGGGTGGAAATTTTATGATGTCTTCTACACAATGGAACCATCAAGAACTGCAAATTCCATCTCCAAACCTCTGAAAAACTAACTTCGAGTCAAGTTGTCCAAATGTGCAGAAACCCTCTTATAGTGATTGTATTTGGGGGATTTCTCTCAAACAATAACACATGTGCATAAAATGAAGGAGGTTTTTGTTTCTTGGTCTATTATTGGCAAAAACCGCTTTCACTTTTGTCAAATTTATCTTCCTCAATTCAAAAACCAGTTTTTAAGTAGAACTTTGACCAAGACAATCATTTGAAAATTTATGACAAGGAAGGATGACATTAACATGATGAGAATTTATGACCATGGATGAGTGGAGGTAATAGTAATGACACATAGACACACCAATGACAATTTTACAACCAATATATTTCAAATTTTATTTGATAATTTTATTTTGAAAATATAACAATTTGACCTAATAACCTTATCAATCACATGAAAGAGTAAATGTGATCACTGGTGACCGACAGAACTGACAGATATTAACAAAAGGCTTGGTTTGTACTGGTAGGCATGGTGAATAGGAGAACTTTTATTGTTTGTCATCAATATGTAACAATTCAAACAATTGATCCTCTTTTCATAATCTTGGAATACAGATGACAATAAGTATTTAGCAGTTGTAATCGCTCTGTATTTGTCACAAAGAGTAGTTAAGTATAAGCAGTCTTATATAGCATAAACAAAAAAATCACAGGATCTTATAACACACAAAATGATGTCAGCAGTATATAATTTAGCATACCAATACAAACAATTGCTGATATAATATCCCAAGACTTAGTAAAAAAGACAGTATGATAGAATTTTGGCAGAAATCCTACTTCCTCTTCTCATGGGTTTGTTATACAAATGGGCAATGCTTAGCATTTTTAGCTCAGGAAACTCCCCCCGAACCGAATATATGGCACTTCCTCGTGTTATGAATTAGCAATAGGATTCTTGGTCTGTACTATTTTTAGAGGGGGATTAGCAATAGGCTTCTTGGACTTTTGGCCCAATAAACGAATAGCTTGAGCATGAGGGTTTGGGTGGAGTAACAGTTCCTAGATCAAGAGTGTTCCATTGGTGTTGATTTTTCCACCATGCTGACTCAATCCACTTGCATAGAACATGTAATGTCAAACCTACAATGAACAACTTGTAACGAAAATGTAATGTCAAACCTACAATGAACAACCTATAACAAAAATAAACCAACAGAGTGGTCTGTTAAGGACATATACAACAATTTATAGCACACAGGAGTTTAGCAATTCAAGATAAATGACTGTTGATGTAATAACTTGTATCATGAAAATAATACAAATATTTACTTCTCTAGGAAATTATCATTTGTCAACTCATGAACCCCTCCCCCACACCTAAGTATTATGACACCTCACAATAAAAAATATAGGAAACCATTCAGTTCTCCCGATAGTCGAAGATTTACAGTATGTCAAGTGTAAAGATAAAATTTCACAGATTGGTCTGACGAGACAGTTAGAAGATGGCCCCACCTATAGGATAAGAGATCTTATATATAGATAAGAAGAGGTAGGCAATAGAGTTTCAAGATAGTCTTAGAGTTATTTCCCAATGGCAAGTTTATGAGATTCATTAACCGTAGCTTAACCACACATAATCCATGTCAATTTTGTCTGCAAGTAATGTCGTGCATCAGGACAAGTTTAAATTTATGATTTATTTTTGTCAGATTATCATCCTCGCTAGGTAGAATGCCCCACTGCCAGCAAGTCTGTTCAGAACTCCGGCGGGTTTACCTAGTCATACCACAGGCTAGTACCCACTGCCAACAGACCTGTTCAGTATCCCAGCGGGTTAGCCTCTTAAAACCTCAGAGATTGGCCCTCCATATTTTAATATTTTAGTATAAGACTTCTTAAGCAAGAAGATGGGGGAACAACTTTGAAAACAAATTTTTCTTTTTTTCTTTTTTTAATTGGGATGGTATTTATGTTAGAGGATAACTTTTCGTTATATTACTTAGTGATTGTCCTGATGTAAGGGGTACTTAAGCAGACGTGGCCTATCTAAAGATATGATATAATCAAGCTATTTAGTGTGTAGTGGATGGTACCATTGAGAAAGAACAGAAAGGTATCTCTAGGCTCAACTTACTTTCTTCCTTTGTAGTTATTCTGATGTTTCCATGACTAACCGATAATTAGACCTCCTTGTTATTCTTTGATAAAAACACTTGACTCACTTACTCAGGCTTCTTGGAAAAACTGTACGAGATACCTCTAGGCTTGATAGTTATGGTATCACTTCCTTATACAGTGGTGAAGAGTTTCAAGAGAAACTGCTTTTTAAAATGCCTTAAGAACAAGAAGATGAAAATCTTTGCAAAAACATGGTTAACTACAACAAGTCATTATTCATTTGATGCTTAGTAGACAACAAGGTCCAAGTATAGCAATGTTTCGAAGACAAATCCTTCTTTTATATTTCCTTGAAATTGTCTACTCCTGGTGAAATAAATACCTACAGAAGTCTCTAGAAAAAAAAAACACACTCTAAAATATCAAAGACTAATGAGATCAAGTCACTGGAACATGTATCTCATAGTTATTTTATTAAAATAAAATGTAAAATGTGCCTGCATTAGACTCTAAGATAAACTAACAACATGCATCTTTTATTTACTATTCTACCCTACCTAAAAAGAAAGGGAAAATCTTTATTCAAGTGTAAGAACTCTTCCAATGTAACCATGTGTGGAGCAAGATAAGAAACATACTCATATCCATGTATGAAAAAGTTACCGCAATGATTACCTGGATATGAAGAACCAACCAAAATACTTGTTTGGGCATCAGAAGGTGTTGAAGAAGAGAATAGTATTGTGGCCTGATGACCTCTTGAAACCAAATTTCAATGTAATCTTGATACTCATCAACAGTAATTTCTATGCTCTCCTTCATCATGTTGTGCAGATCCTTTTCTTTTGGATGTTTGATTTATGAAGTACATAAAGGATCTGTTGAGATGGATGTTGAGAACTCCTTAATCTCAGGTCTTAATGATTTCTCTCCGCTAGGTGTAGTCCATAATTTCTCAGTTTCCTTCGCATTTTGGCGAGGAAAATCATTTTGTAGCTCATAGGACCTTGATTCTTCTAATATTTCTGGAGAGGTAGATAAGTTCTTGACTATTGTTAAGATGTGTTCTTCATGAAAAGAAGAGATCCCAATTGTTGCTAGGATTTGAGAGATTTCTTCCAAACTAATGGTCACCTTCGAATTCATCTTGTAATTTGATAAAACTTGGTTCATACAAAGATTATGTCCACAAAGTTAGGATCTCCTGATGGTGGTAAGAAAACAAAGGTTGTATTGTTTGGTTCTGTGGAAGGCTTGAGTGGTCTTGCCACCTGTCCCACTATTATTGATGCTTCAATTTCTTGTTCTATAGTGCTCCATGTTTTAGTCTCTTTAGAGACTGCTTTAGCTCTTTGGGTTGAGCTAACTCCCATTTTTCGGTATCAGTCTGTGGAGTTTATACTTAGGAGTTTATATCAGTCTAGGGGAATTTATGAGTGGAACATTCCTTCCAAAGAGATTGGAAGGAACCTTAGTTGAAAGGTCTGACTTTGATTTGACATATCTACCTTGTGGCTCTCTAGGCCTATTCATGAAACAAAGTAAAAAAAAAGGGGAAAAGATACCATCTGGTTTCTAGGTCTATTTCATGAAAGTAAACAAAAAGAAAAAGAAAAAACACCATTGGGTTTGGGGGAACCTTCTATAGCATATGTGCAGGTTATTACCTCTCGTCTTAAAGCTCCCCCGCCACCAAGCTAATGCTAAGGTCTAAGGATGATCTATTTCCTAACTACTTCTTACCTTAAGACAACTCCCCGGCAAAGGCGCCAAAAATGATGGGTATTATATATTACTAAAAACACAGTAAAACCCTCAATTAAATTTTCAAATTGGGGTAAGAAAACTTAGAGTTGTAGAAAAATATATGCCAAAGGTAAAAATTTGGTAGGAGTATAATCTAACTAATGAAAGCAACTATCTAAGGCTAATCTACTCAAGAAAAACTATCTAATGAGCAAATCCTACTAAACAAATTGAAACTATTTAACCTAAGTATTTTTGGGCCAAGGATTGATGAATGGTTCTAAGAAAAGCAAGTGAAAACCCTACTTTAAAGCAACTAGTTCATGTCAATAAGCAAAAGAAACTACCTAATCATATCAATAAGCAAATGACAAAAGAAAATTATCTTAACTTGCCAACCTACATTCAATGAGCAACTACCCTCTGAAAGCAAATAAATGAACAAGTAAGCAAAGACACCTATCTAACCTACTAAAGAAAAAGACAAGTAAGCAAAGACACCTAAGTAACCTACTAAAGAAAAATTCAAGTAATCAAAGACAACTATCTATCCTACTAAAGCAAAGAGACAAGTAAGAAAATACTTCTCATTGAACAACTATCTAGCCTAAGAGGCAAGTGGACTAAATGCTTGATGCAAAACTATTTCTAATGCATGAGATGAAATTCATTTTATTGAAAGAAAGAAGGACTATCAACTAAATGCCTAATTTATGACAAACAAAACTGCTCTTAAATCTATTGAAGCAAAAGACTAACTACCCTACAATGACGATAAAACTATATTCTAACCTATGAAAGCAAGAAACTATCTTTAATCTATGAAACACTCAAATCTAATGTTGGTGGTTGTGTGAATGCCTTCGGTGGTGACAGATGATATCTCGATGGCATTTGACAACAAAGGACAATTCGAGTGGTATAAACTCAATATTAATCTCAATGGAAAAATGGAAGGTATGTATTAAACAATCCAACGAGAATTTAGCCATGACAAAGATAATGTTAAATACCCTTCATATTCATGTATAAACCATTAACATCATAATGAGATCATCATTCTACTTCTAGGTTACGTAATCAAAATTCATACCTAACTCAATCATTTAACTAAGAAATATAATTGCAATTCAATTCTAGAAAAGGAAATTACATAAATGAAACTATGCTATGTCTAGACTAATAATTCAAACTACAATTAAACAATGATTTAAAAACAAAGACTAAAACATGATATAAAAAGTAAATGAGAAATCTACATTAACCAACAACTAATTTAGACGATATTTGTCTAAACTAAGATAAGCAAGCTATGATTGAAACTAGAACTTATTATATTCATCCATCAAAATCCCTGTCAAAGGAAACCCAAATAAAACTCTATTTTATTCTAAAAACTCTGTTTTCAACTTGATTATAAAACCATAATTCAAAACATAATTTAACATCTAAATGCACATGAGGTTAATATATAGAGACTTGCAAGTTTGTTCCTAATATACAAAACTAATTCATGCTAACATAACCCATCATACAAACCTGCAAAAGAGCAATAAAACAATTCAATTACAGCAAGCTAATCAACACAATAAAACATTCATGTATAGAAAATAAGAAAGAGCGATTTAAATTAATAAATGCATAAATAAACATAAGAACAATAACTAGACTACTAGTGGGCCCCCCATCAAGTCGTGGATACCTCCTACAAGCACACCACGAACTTAACAAGGTGAATTCACCATGAAATCTTGAAAACACAGTTCTAGCACAATTATGGCAATGTAAAATACCAAAATAGAGAAAAATGAATTTGTCTCTAATCTAATGGCTCTTCTACTTGGTTAAAAATCCAATGACCTTCCTATCAGTATTTATAATCTTACAACCCAAGTGGTCAACCACAGGAAGGTCGAACCACTTCTAATTTCAGCAAAATACAATAAATGATTCCTTAACTGACAAAACAGAGCAAGCCAATAATCGTCTTCTTTGGACAACTGAAACTGAGTTGTTTGGAGCTTAGTAGCTGGAGGGGGCGATCATGAAGAAAACCCATGTGCTTGATTTGTCCATCATTGGTCACCAATGCCATAACCACCAACTCACCCTACGTTTTTGTGCAATAATGAGTGTTGGAATGAGTGTCGGATCGGGTACCAGAACGAGTGCTGGAATGAGTGCCAGATCAAGTGGCGGAACTGGAAACATGGTGTGTTTTTCCCTATAACAATAGAAAAACATGAATTAACTCTTGGAAATCATAGAACATGATAAATTAAACTTGATTTAATCATTAAACATGAATTACACATACCTTATGCCGATCATACCATTTTATCATTAAATTCTTCAAAAAGATCCTTCAAAAGATGAAAAACACATATATACATATGGAAAAAGTGTATAATAACCGTCATGAAAATGATCGTATCTCTGGCCCAACAGATGCAAAGAAACTTGTTGTCCAGTGTTCACATCAGACAACAAGGCTAGTATGTTCATATGTTCGGTGGAAAACTTGAGATAAGGAAGGATTATGGAAACATGGTTGTCATGACCGAAATGGAAGATGGAAGACTGTTGAAGTTGAATGGGACATATGTCCAGACACACATTGTTGTTGCATACCTATCTCATCATGACTCGGGTATAATTCCATCTGTAATACCCCAAGGTCGATCCCTTGTTGAATTATAATTATGCTTATAGGTTGGTGAGCCGAGTGGTTATAAGCTGAGACTTATGTGTTTATTAGGTTGGTAAGCCAGATACTAAGGCCAATGAACTTGATTTTGTATATGTAAATACACACATATCATTAATAAATTACATTGTTGCGTGTAGACCCTCCATCAAGAAAGAGTTATGGGGGACTAAGCTCCACTAGGTGAGGAAGGGGCTAAGTGTCTAGGAATAGAGGCTAAGCTAGAGGGCTTACCTCTAAAGCAATAATATTATATTATTATTTCCTAGAATCTAAGGTTTGATATAACCATGTTGTCCTAAGTTCCTGGGGGAAAGGGGGACGAGTGTTAAGTGGAGGTCACACAGCTTCAGGGAGACATGTGTCAACCTGGGCGCATCCAGTTTTAAGTGGGAAAGTCAACTCGTTGGGGGTTCTCTCACTCACCAGTCTCATGATTCTCACGACTGTCAAGATACTTCACCATTGCATCGACACTCTCGCGAGGTTAGCCACCCTGGAAGAGATCCATACTCCCCACTGATGCATGCGCCAGTGTAACCTACAAACATTGGAGTTTTTCTGCATATTTCCTGTGAAGCCCGATGAACTTGTATTTTTCCTAAGTCGTGTTGTGTCGTAGCGGTTTCCATTTTCTACCAACGCAGTTTTGGCTAAGCTTGGTTTTTTTTCATATTTTGTGTCCATACTCATTTTATGTGGTTGACTTCACCTGTGTGTTACCCGAATTTTGTTGTTGACATCACTTGTGCCTGTTTAACATAAGAATTGAATTAAAGAAGAAAGTTTCCAGGCCTATGAGCAACTCTCCCAGACAAGAGAGTTTTTTGGCAAGTGAGTTCTCCTAGAGGGAGTCCCGTAGCATCTATAGTACTCTGAGACTTCTGGTCCAGCCTATTGTTGAAGCCCAAGCTAAGGGAGGTGTAGTAGTCGATGGACTTGTATTAGTGAAGGTGCACCCTCTTGGGGTAGAGAAGACATGTGGGGAATGAGGGTCTGTGGGTTGTGGATGTAAGTGGCTCATGGGATAAAATATCTTTCTTGTTGTTCTATGCAACTTCCTTATTGTCCTTGCCAAGCCTATAACTCCCTTTCCCGGTGGAGTTTAGTTCCAGCTTGTGGGTGACCCACTATTGCGCATGATGAGTAGTGTGGTCTAAGGTTGGGAGGTTCGTGGAAGGTATGCACGTAGTTGGTGGTCGCCAATTAAAATATAAGTACCAATTTTGTGTTCGTTGTATGTTGTGTATTTGTATTTGCATTATAATTAATGAGTAATGCTTGTATATATATGTTGCATGTAGGTGTTAATGTTGCTTTCGCACGAACATGTGTATGAGTAGAGTATTGACGTTTGTTTAATTGCATTAGATAGATATATATTTATATGTGTGAATACAAGATGTTATCTCTATCTCCCGGTTAAGTTTTATATGTGATTATTTATGCAAAGTTACTCGGTGGTAAGGCTTGGCCTATTTTTTAAGATCGGGAATGTCACAGAAATGGTATCAGAGTAGTAAAGAAAAAGAAAAGGTTGCTTCAATAGCATTACTCGGCTAGGGTCATCAGCCAAGGGATGTTACAAATTGGTATTAGAGCCAAGGTTTCAACACTAAGCCTGGATGGGCCATGTTAGTGGTTAGCGAGACAATATTTTAGAGGGAATAGTTGTCAAAAGTGACAAAATTGAATTTCAAATCATTCCAGAGTGCCAAGAGAATACCTTGGTCATGTTATGAAGCTCAAGAGGTATAATGGTTTATGGAATGGTGGTAGAGAAAAGAGACTGGAATAACCATGGGTTTGGAACCGCAAGGTTTGAATTTGGGTCATGGAATTTGTTCGGGAGAAGGAGGATCCATCACAAACATCAGATCTAGAGAAAGGTGCATGAATATTAACCCCTAAGTATGTCAGAATTCATGTCTTCAACGAATTTAATGTGTAATAGAGAAGAAAAGGTTGAATTTGAAGTTCTGAAGTCCCGAAGAGGATCTACACAGTAGACCCAAAGGGGGGAAGTGTTTACCATTGGATTTTACCAAGGACAGATCAGAACCGTAGGGTTAATCCAAGAGCGGAAGGTATGAAAGTTCAAGAGTTTGGTGTTCAAGATAAACGAGGTATGCAAAGGTGAAATCTTCCAAAGCCTGAAATCCCGAAGTGACGTGTCCTGTTGACATCACTAAGGATGACATGGACACATGGGATGTGTGCCACATGTTAGTGAGTTAAGAACCTTTGTAATATAGAAATGCAGTTAGAATGTGACACAAGGAAGTTAAACTTGTCGAAGAAGTTATATGGATTTGGCTCGCATTAACTTTGATCACGATCTATCAAGATCGATGTTCGGGCGACATTGCGGAGATAGAAGATGCGTGGAAGATAATTCTACAAGGTGGTCCCACAATCCAAACCATGGTTTCCCATAAGGGGTATGTGTCAGCGTGGGGACAATTGCAGAACAATTAGTGAGTTACTCCAAAACCTCCTACCCTTGTCCCCACAATTTGAAAAGTATAAAGTTTGATGTGACTTTTCAGTATCTTTTAGTTCAAGCACAGAAACCGTGGGCCCCAGTGGAAGGGTGGCACTAGATCGTGAAGTCCAGAGACTAGACACTCTGGAAGAAATGGCTTGTGATGGAATGGGAAGAAGAAACCCCCGAATTTCCATTACACCGAAGTAAATTAATGCTATGATGCCATCAGAGTGACGTGGAAGTATGTGGAGACTCATGGTTTGGGAGTTTTGGGTTGAGAAAATGTGGAATCATCTGAAGTCCCAGAGCCCTGAAGCTCCGAAGTCCTGAAAACTAGAAGCTTGTAGTTCCATAATGAGTATCAGTCATTGGATGTTGGGAGATGTGGACTATTGATCCACCCTACTTTGTGAGTTCGCTAATCCGGCACTCTGAGAGATTTGTTGTGATGTGCTTTGAAATCTGTCGAATCCCGGAGCCCAAAGTTTCAGGGTTCTGGATAAGAGCCCAAATCATAAGCGTTGGGTCACAGCCATGGTCACATGTGAACCAAGGAATGAAGAAAAGGGGGCTAGCATCGGATGGGAATTGTTGCAGAATAAAACATGACTTAGAGATAGAATCATGGGGATTCTTTATCAATGCAGGCCCATCGAAAATAGATTCTGATATTCTTTCTGTTGAAACAGGTTGTTTAAGTTCCTATGGGAAATTATTAAATATTGATTGCTTGACAAAATTCGGTTGACTGCACTTTTTTGTAGAGTTAACAATTGACGGGCCGAACCGATTTGTTGCATAGTGAAGAGCATGGAGGAGCCACAGGATGCTTATAGTTCATAGGATGAAGTGAGAGGAATGGATGTCCATTTGGGAGTTTAAGGATCGAACTCCAATGGGAATGGAGAAGAGACAGATAAAGAAGAGAACATGAAGAAAATCATTAAAAACTTGCAGAAAGATGTACAAACTCACTGAGAATATAACAAAAATCTCATGAAAGATAAGGAGCAATAGGGAGAATTCAATGTGAATTTGATTTAGAACCTATAAATAATAGAAAATAAATTGGATAAGGAGAGTGGCTCAAGGAAATCAGGAAGTCCCAGAAGAACAAGAAGTATCAGCCGACATCACTAGCACTCCCCGAAGAATTCCAATAAGAGAGCACACAACAGCACAAGTCCATCCCATGTTAGGAAGCATAAGAGGTATGGGGAAGATGAGATATGAGGGGAAATGAACAAAATCAAACCTCCTACATTTGATGGAGAGCACAAGAAGGATGAAGATGCAGAGACATGGTTATTAATAATGAGAAAGTATTTTCAATTGCATAATTATTCTTCTCATGCAGAAGGAAGAATTTCCATCTATCAACTCAAAGAGAAGGCATCCATATGGTGGGATCAACTTGTGAAAGTACAACACATCAGAGAGAAGAATGTTACATAGAGGGAATTCAAGAGACATTTTGAAAGGAAGTACTTAACTAAGAGGTATTATGACAAGAAGATGAAAGAGTTCTTTGAACTCAAGTTGGGAAGTATGTCTATTGATGAGTATGAAAGAAGATTCTTGGATTTTTTGAAGTATGTTCCCTTAATCAAGGAAGAGATACTTAATATTCAAAGGTATCTGAGTGGGATTCCATCTTCCAACAGTGAAAAGATCCAATATGATGACCCTAAAACTATGGAAGAAACTATAAGGAGAGAAAAATGCTTATATGATCAGCAAAAAGAAAATGCCACTATCCAAAAAGCTTGGGAAGACAAGAAGAAGTTTAAGAGGGAGCAAAGGCAGAAGGGAAACAAACCACCATTTTTCAAGAACAGTCCTCAAGGACAACTAGTTTTGAGAGAGCCTAGGATGGCTGAAGTAGGTGGGAAAAGGCGAAAGCAGACACCTATGGAATGTTGGGGTTGTAAAGGAGAGCATAGGTATAGGGATTTCCCTCACATAGAGGACAAGATGAGATTTTTTCATAATGTTCAACAAGATGAAATAGTGGAGGACATGGGCAGGAGAGTACCAAGAATCTATGTAGCCCTAGACAACAAGAAATTTGTGTTTTAATCACACATGATTGAAGTTGAAGGTATGATCAATAACCATGCCTTTACTATTTTAATAGACTCGGGAGATAGTCATAGTTACATAGATCCTAAAGTTGTGGAAATATTATGCTTGTCGAGAAGAAAGAATGAGAAATCTTGGCCGGAACAACTGCCTACAGGAGCCAAGAGGAAAGTTGTTGAGTTGGTTAAATCATGTCCATTGGGCATGGATGGACTAAGTACCAAGGTAGATCTGAATATATTTCCTTTATGATAATATGATTTCCTAATTGTTATGGACTGGTTGGAAAAACACCATGCCATTTTTGACTTCCATAACAAGGCATTCACTTGCTTGGATGAGGAAGGAAATCAGAGAGCAGTCCAAGGAATTCCCAGGGAAGTTGTTGTTAGAGAAATTTCAGCAATGCAGCTGGAGAAATGCTATAGGAAAGGCTGTCAAATATTTGTATCTCATATGGAGGAAGCATCTAAGGATAAAGTTCCAAAATTGGAGGACCATGTAGTCTTGGAAGATTTTGAAGATGTGCTCAAGGAGGTACTAGGACTACCTCCAAAGAGAGATATTGATTTCTCTATAAATTTGACACCTGGATCAGCCCCAGTGTTAAAGACTCCTTACAGAATGAGTACACCAGAGCTTAAGGAACTGCAAATGCAGCTTGAAGAGCTTCTAAAGAAGGGGTATACATTCCCAAGTGTATCACCTTGGGGTTGTTAGAATATGAATGAACGTGCTCGTTTTACCATTGACAATATCACTATTGTCACCCAACCATAGGCCGAAGCCACCCTCCGAGCACCTCAACCTTGACAAAGAATCACTCTGGAAGCAAACCCTAGGCTAGATAGCCAAACAAATGGTAGCGCACATTTCCCCAAGGATAGCCCACCAACAAGAGCTGATCAGATAGTCCAAACCCTAGCCAAGAGATAGTCCAAGACAAAACCAATCTGCTAGATGTAGCAGCTACAATGGAAGATCTCCTCAAACCTGCACACAAAACTGGGCACTGCAATGCACACAAGTGTTGCTCTGCAATTCTAAGACTACCTGCCAGAATGAAGACTGGCCTCCTGTATTTATACTAAATCTGTCTAACTGCCTGGGCTGACTTCTCATTTTGGGTATCTGTCTTTTCAGTATATATTAATTCTTCTGGTCGACTTCTTCCCTTTGAGGCTAATAACCTAATATAAAGTATCCTCTAGACATGACAAGTTTTCTAGGGTTATTAGCCAACTCATTAGGGTTTCTTCTTTCTTTCCAGAGTCTTGTATTCTCGTCAGGTTTACATGTGGAGGTAAATACCTCCTGCAACTACCATAATATCAACACTCCCTCCTAGCTAGTGAGGTATTACAGGTAATGGTCTTGAGCACAAACATACCATTCACACGGTAGCATCAACATAGTTGTATAGATTATCTCATGACTAGATCATGAGCACCATCATCACCATCAATGTCATCAGTCGTATCATCTCTCGAAACCATACTCCATCTGAGTAATTAGACATGATGTTGTAGAAGTCACTCACACCACAGAGTGATACAAGAGCCATTCTTCTAATATGGACATATGTCCTAGAAGAGGAAATTTTCTGAACCATTTTTTGTCTGGGAAATATTTGTCCTTTGATCATCCATCTAGATGATAATCATTTCTAATATTGTTTATAGTCCTTAAGGAAATCAGAACAAAATAGAACACAATTGTGTCTATCCATAGTAGTATATAACTACAATCCTTTGATACACTACCACACCAAGCAACACACAAGTACTTGATCAGACAGTGGAACACATCCACCACAGTAGTATACATCTATTGTCATACAATCTTCATAACAATCATCTGATATCAACCTACACAGAAACAATGTTATGATATAAATTGAATCATCTGGGCCATTCTTCCACTCACATCTATGATATCTTGGAAGAGCATATTCCCTCAAAAGTAAGACATCAATGATGAGCTATCTGGACTATTCTTCTCAAGAAAGGAAGAATGATTGTTCTGATTTCTGATCCTGGACCATTCCTCACCTTGGGCCATTCCTATGACACTAAACAAAGTGTAACCTGGAGAGAACGAATCTGCCCTAAGGAATGCATGTCCCTAATTGTTGAGCCTGGCCCATTCCCTACCCTGGGCCATTTATCTGGCACTAAATAAAGTGCAACCTGGAGAGAATGAATACACCCTAAGGAATGACTATCCAGACCATTTCCCCTATTAACCACAAGAGGAACAGACTGTCCTGTACCAACCTCCAAAATGAACCATTCCTCATGTTAACCACAATGAGAAATCGTTGTCTGGCGAGGCGAGCCAATCTTCTTGAGTAACCCTCAAGAAGAAAGACTTCCCTAGACCACTCCCCATGTTAACCACAATGGGAAGTCGATGTCTATGGTACATCAGCAATCTAGACCATTTTCCGAACTGGAAAATGTCTGCCCGTCAAAAATCTCAATCCACTTTCCGAACTGGAAAGGAAACTGCTCATCCTAGACCATTTTTCGAACTAAAAAATGATTGTCCATAAGTCAATACATATCAGTGCTCTCTCCAAAACTGGAAGTCGTCTCTTCCTTTTTCAATAAGGAAGTCGTTTCCACGAGCTCCAACTTGAGTACACAAATTCTTTCATTTTGGACAAAAGATTTACCAAAATGTCTTCTTATCTGCTCATATGTGGGGATATGTATTAGAGAACCTATTTATCCTTTCTGGACTTCATCACGGATAATGTAATTCTTGATTTCAAATGTGCTTCGGTCTGGAACATTGGTTTTCTCTGAAGGCTGCATGTAGCTCTAATCAATAAAGTATATCATCGTTGGAACACTGGAACATATCCACGTGGCACTTATTCTGTCATCATGAGATCTGATCTACTGAGTAATCTTCTTGATACAATATCGTTGTGATATAAAATATTCACCATGCTTCTGTTGTGTAGTGGAGGTTCTCCACCAAGTTATCTTTTTCCATCTGCATACAAGGGTCTCTTTCTGGTATGCTTCGAAGTCTTGAGGTTGCTCTTTATACGCTCTTTGTTCAATTGTTTTGGAGAACAGTCTTTGCATTTATCTTATGTAGAACTCCAAATCATGGATGTTGTGGATGATATAGTGACTCATGTAGAGGTATGTCTGGTATACTGAAACAAGTGGTCATCATTGTCTTCTCTCTCCATCTGGGAGAACCTCTAGTACTGGATCTTGCAAATATTTTATTCATAAGTCTTTCATGCATTTTTCTTCATCACAACTTTCAGTTCCTCTTCTTGATTGCTTTTGGTGAGTTCATATTAGGTTGGTAATCTTTTGATTCTTAATACAGTGACTGATTGTTCAGGATTCTCTTATTTCTTGGAATCTTCATGTTCTTCCTTATGTTTTTCTTTATCTCTTGGCTCCATGGAGTATCTTATAGATTCCAGGACCTAAAGATACCTCTTTCTTTCATCATAGGGTCATGGATCTAGATGGACAACCAGGGGTACTTTAAGGCTTCTCTTCAAAGAATACTTCTTCTGAGGTTGAAATGAGCACGTACTGTCTTTCATGGATGCTACCATGGATATATACTTCATCATATTCAATGGATCATAGAATTAGCTCCCTCCTAATCCTTGCTTCATGTATGAGTGCATATAGTCAGCTCCCTCTGTCTAACAGAGTCCACACTTCCTTCTGCATCTTTATTCCCTTCTGCAAAGTGTTATAAGTATTTCTCCAATTTCTTTCTATCTTTGCTTCTTCTAAGTCTCTTCAGGATTGATCCTAATTTCGTCTTATCTTGTAATAGCTTCCAGATGATTTGTCTGATGTATTTCATCCATTCATGTGTTTTATCTGACTTGTATAATGATATAAATCCTTATCTTGTTGTTCTTCCATAGGTATAGTTCTTCTTGGAACACATTATCTTCTAAGAGATAGATATACAATATATGTGTAGAGACTGTGCAAACAAGATATGTACAAGAACTAAGAAGAGTATTGTTACCTTAAGAAGAAGAAGTCTCTTTCATCCTGCTTAGTCTTGTTTGTAGGTTTCTTTTCTTTGGCAACTGATGCTTTGTGTGTCTCCTTCCTTTTCTTTAGTTTGGGACAATGATTCTTGTAGTGACCATACTTTCGACAGTTGAAGCATTGTATTTCTGAAAACATCTTTCTCTTGATTTGGCTTCCTCCTTGAGCCAAACTTCCTTTTGTTTCTGAAATTCTTGAATCTTGTCGTGAAGGCTTGATCATCATACTTCTTTTGGGGTTTCTCTTTTGCACTAATCTTGGATTCTTCTTGAGCACAGCAATTCCAAAGTTCTTCAAATGTAGGATACTCCTTCCTTGTGTTCATGCTTGCGGAAAATGCATCCCACGTCTTGGGAAGACCATTGAGTACTATGTTTACCAATTCCTTCTCTAAGATGATCTCTTCAATAGCTTGTAGTTGATCTCTTAACTAATATATTTTCACAAAATATGATGTTATGTTGTCCTCATCATTCATCTTCATGTCACGAAGCTCATTCTTCAGACTCATAACTTGTCCAATGTTTCTGACCGAGAAGAGATTTGTTAGGGCATCATACATCTTATTTGATGAGTCAAGATGAGAGATGTAGGGTATCAAGTGGTATTTTATAGATTCCACTATGATACTCATAGAATTGATGTCATCGTCTTTGAACTTCTCCATAACTGCAACGTTTTGTGGTTCCTTCTCTTTTCCTTCTTCAAACACTGGTTCCACGATCTTTCCTTTCACGATATTCAGCACTTTATTCTTGTCAAGGATGAGGTTGATCCTTCTCTTCCATGCTCTGAAGTTAGAAGCTCCATCTAACTTGTTCTCTAACTTCATATATTAAGTCATGGTTTCTTTGACTTGGTCAACCCTAGATTTGACCAGAAACTCAAACTTGACGTCTTGGCTTGATGAGAGTATCAGGAGATGCGCTAAGCTAGGGCACACTGATCTATCCAGAGATTAGGTCAATCCCTTCATTTAAGGTGCCTCAATAAGAGGATTACAGTTTCTGCAACTGCACCTGCTAGTAGCCCTAGTTGTAGTGCTATGGTGACTGTTCCTGCTAGAAACCCTAGCATCAGTTCTTCAATGAGCTCAATATCCTTACGGCTGTGTTTCCTTCCAGTGGTTAGACTGAATGAAGGAGGTGTGGGCCCATAACCTATTAGAATATGAATGAATTTTCTCATTTTACCATTGACAATATCACTATTGTCACCCAACCACAAGTTGAATCCACCCTCCGAGCACCTTAACCTTGACAGAGAATCACTCTGGAAGCAAACCCTAGGCTAGATAGCCAAACAAAGGGTAGCACACCTTTCCCAAAGGATAGAGCACCAACAAGAGATGATCAGATAGTCCAAACCCTAGCCAAAAGATAGTCCAATCCAAAACCGATCTGCTAGCTGCAGCAGCTGCAATGGCAGCTCTCCTCAAACCTGTGCACAAAACTAGGCACTGTAGTGTGCACAAGTGCTTCTCTACAATTCTGAGACTGCCTGCGAGAATGAAGATTGGCCCCCTGTATTTATACTAAATTTGGATAACTATCTAGGCCGACTTCTCATTCTGGGTATCTGTCTGTTCAGTATATATTAATTCTTCTAGCCGACTTCTTCTCTTGGAGGCTAATAACCTAATATAAATGATCCTCTAGAGCCGACATGTCTTCTATGGTTATTAGCCAACTCATTAGGGTTTCTTCTTTCTTTCTGGAGTCTTCTATTCTTGTCAGGTTTACACGTGGAGGTAAATACCTCCCGTAGC
Source organism: Picea mariana (assembly GCA_032191745.1). Lineage (NCBI taxonomy): Eukaryota > Viridiplantae > Streptophyta > Pinopsida > Pinales > Pinaceae > Picea > Picea mariana. Next base: position 19,762 of record JASDQU010243694.1, on the reverse strand, counting down.
TACCATAATATCAATAGGGGTGCCCCCATCTTGTTCATAAAGAATAAATATGGAACAATGATGTTGTGCATTGATTTCAGACAGTTGAATAAAGTGACTATAAAGAACAAGTATCCTCTACCAAGGATTGATGATCTCTTCGATCAATTGAAGGATGCAAATATATTTTCCAATATAGATCTTAGGTTAGGATACCATCAGGTAAGGAGTAAAGAGTAAGACATTAGCAAGACCGCCTTCATAACAAGGTATGGTCATTACGAGTTCACAGTGGTGCCATTTGGGTTATCAAATGCACCCGTTGTTTTTATGTGTTTAATGAATGGCGTTTTCAGGGAATATTTGGACAAGTTTGTCATTGTCTTTCTGGATGACATCCTTGTATATTCCAAGTCAAAATAAGAGCATGATAATCATTTTAGGATGGTGTTTCAAGTGCTAAGAGAGCATCAGTTGTATGCCAAATTGAGCAAGTGCTTGTTTTATCAAAACAAAATTCACTACTTGGGGCATATCATATCGGAAGAAGGGATAGTCATGGACCCTAAAAATATTGAGGCCATTAAAGGGTGGGAAGCACCTAAAAATGTAACAGAATTCATATCCTTCATGGGTCTAGTTGGATACTGTAGAAAGCTCATTGTAGGGTTTTCAAGAATAGCTCACCCCATCACTTCCTTGCAAAGGAAGGGGAAGAAATTTCAATGGACAGAAGAATGTGAAAGAAGATTCTAGCAATTGAAGTAGCGGTTAACCAGTGATCCAATTCTGAAGATTGCATATCTGAATGAAGATTTTGTGGTTTTCATAGATGCATGTAAAGAAGGACTAGGAGGAGTCCTCAACCATAATGAGTTTGTGATATGTTTTGAGTCCAGAAAATTGAAAGAGAATGAAAGGCTCTATGCCACTCACAATTTGGAGTTTGCAACCATTGTACACACTCTAAAGAAATGGAGACATTACCTCATGGGAAAGAGGTTTGATCTCAGGACAGACCATCATGATCTGAAGTATTTGTTTGATCAGCCTACATTGAATGTCAGGTAGAGAAAATGGTTGGAATTTCTCTGTGAATATGACTTTGATATCAAGAACATCAAGGGAAAGGAGAACAAAGCGGCCGATGCACTCATCAGGAGAGTGCATGAACTGCATGCTACAACCATCACCATGTATCAGATGGATCTTCAATACAGAATCTTTGAGGCTGCAAAAGTTGATTCGTAGTAATAGAATTGGTAACAAAATTGCAGGAAGGTAAAATGCAGCAGAAGGCTGAAGATTTCAAATTAGGAATTGATGGAATTCTCTTGTACAAAAACAAATTTTATGTACCCAACTCTTATGAATTGAAGAGTGATATTTTAAAATAAATCCACAATGTACCTTATGCAGGACACCCAAGATATCAGAAAACAATTTCAACAGTCAAAAGCCAATAGTATTGGCCAGGCATGAAGAAGGAAGTTGTTGATTTTATTGCCAAATGCTTGGAATGTCAAAAGGTAAAGGCTAAGCATAGACACCCAGCTGGTTTGCTACAGTTGTTAACCATCCATAAGTGGAAGTGGGAAGTGGTGATAATGGATTTCATCACAGGATTTATCAGAACAAGCAAGCAACATGATGCAATCATCATAGTAGCTGATAAGCTTACTAAAGTTGCCCATTTTATTCCATTGAAAACCACTCACAAGGAAACTAACCTTGTTGATATTTAAATGAGGGAGGTAGCATGACTGCACATTATTCCCAAGACAATTGTGTCTGACAGAGACCCAAAGTTTACCTCAAAGTTCTAGAGAGGACTATTCGAGGGGTTCAAAACGAACCTAAAATTCAGCACAGCCTATCACCCTGAGTCAAATGGACAAACAGAAAAAGTAAACCAAGTGATAGAAGACATGATAAGGATGTATGTGATGGAAAAACCATATAAATGGGAATATTATCTACACTTTGTAATGATCCCAAGCCAAATTCTTTCTTGGAATCACTAACTACTACTAATTTATTGAGTTATTAAGTGCATACAAGATTCATCAACACATGGAGATCACAATATATTCAAGATGTAGAAGCACAAGCAAAGATCTGACGTTTTTATTATGAGCAATGTAAGATCAATACAATAGATGGTCGATCTGGCATAAACCTCAGATGGTTGTACAAGCAATAGATATGAGCTGCTACAAAATGCTCCCGACAATACAAAATAATCCTCCAAAGGCTGGATATACAATGACGACTGTGTCAAGCAGATCTGAGCCACACTAATGCTTAACCTCCAAGCTGGAAAGTGCCACGTCCTGTTAGAATGTTGAAGCCATGAATAATTCTGCCCCT
>JASDQU010243693.1:162815-180987 GCA_032191745.1 Picea mariana | reverse complement strand
ATATATATATATGAGGTCGAAGAGCCTGCGTGTGGTTATTGGGATGGTGAGTCGAGATGCAAAAAGGACAGTGTGCCTATCCTTGTAAAATTTAATCAAACTCAAATTATTAATAAAATAACATAATTGCGCACAGACAAATCAGACGAAAAGAGACAGGAGGATAAAATCCACCGAAAAGGGAAAAGGGGCGGCTTAAGTACAATGGAAGATTTTATTAATATTTCCAAAAAGTATAATTTATGGATATTTAATTATCCTAAGTTCTCAATGGATGGGAACGAGTCACCAAGTGGATAAAGATAATTCTGAAGGTGACAAGTGTCCAATTATGACCATGAAAATATATGGTTGAACCTTAGTGTATTTTAGGGGATTCACTCATTTTACTTCATTGGTCAGACCATCTGAATGGCGGGGAGACATCCATTACATTATGTGCAGAGAAAATATTGGAAAGTATTTTCCATCTAGTAACTAGAGACTTTGTTTTCAAAGAGGTGGGTTGTCAAGCTCGTGAGCATTTTCTCCAGGTGAGATATTTTTGTCGAAGAGCTGGGTTGTCAGGCCCATGAGCATTCTCTCCAGGTGATATATTTTCTAGGAAATCTTCCCTGGTGCATTGGGCATTAGTTATAGGGCTCTAAGACTTCCTTTCCAGCCTGTTGTTGAATCCCTATAAGGGAAGTGGGGAAACCGAGGGACTATTTAGTAGAGAAAGGCCACACTTCCTGGGGTGGGACAGGAATGTGGGGAATGCGATACTGTAGGACAATTGCAGTAGTTGGGAAACTTGGACTGATAAATTATGTTGATTATAAAACCTTAGCCTCGCACTAGGAATCATTTTTCCCTGGTGGAGTTTAAGCCCCAACTCGGGGATGACCCGTTGTTGAAAGTATATGAGCAACATAGTCTATGGCTAGGAGGAACATTTTATCTCTATGTGTAGTTGGTGTCTCTTTATAAAAATATAAGTGTCCTTTATTTGCTTGTCTAATTTACTGTGTGCTTAATTATCTATGTTTGATATGGGTTTATTTCCTGTATGACATTGCATATAATTATTTGTTGTTATTTTGTATGATGTTGTTTTTACATGTAAGCATGATGTTTTATTCAATAATTATTATCGCACATGCCAAGTATGACATTTATTAAGTATTATTGTTAGTTAAATTTATAATAATGGTCATGAGTTTCTGAGGAAAGGCTAGAATTGCTATGCGCGCAGAGAAATAATTTTTGTGCACAAGAGGCTAGAATTGTTGTGAGTATGGGGAAGCAGATCCACATGCAAAAATATAAATGAATCTATGTGCAGCACCAGAGTGGTTGCACATGCAGTAGTAATAATGTGTTCAAATTGGTTACATGTGCAGTAATACTTGTGTGCTCTGAATGATTGTGCACAGAGTTATATTATGTGTTATATCCACTATTATAACTAGTGTTTGAAGAGGAAAATTGGTGTGGCATGATCTAGATTGGGATCATGCACGTTATCGCACATGTTTCTACGTTGATCAATTATATAGTGTAGAATTTGCGCACTAGATTTCTGGAGTGTCATTGCTCCACAATAGGATAGGTATGTTACATAATGGTATCGTATATTTTTGTTAATGTTGGTAACTGGGTACATTGCAAAATGGTATAAGAGAATTTTGTTAGTGCTGGTAACGGGGAACATTACATATTATTATTAGAGCTCCAATTTCAACATTGATCTTTAATGATCTGAGTATCTACTTAAGGAAAAATTTAGACTGGTAAGTGGTTGAATTTGGAATTACAATGCGACCATGGTATGCATAAAATAAGAATGCACAAGTGTGCACACTAAATTTTGACATTGCAAGGTGTGGAGCTGGAAATGCGCAAAAAAAAATGGTGCATGGGTGTGTGCACTAAACATTTGGGGTTGCATAGAAAAAAAATAGTGGTGCATGCATAATATTGATAAGAGATGTATATTTTAAATATTGTCATCACACATTGGTACGTGTTGAATACCAGTGCGCGCACGAGCTTCAAAAAGAAGAAAAATAGAGTAAAAGGGTATTTGGGTGAATTCTAAATGACCATAATTTATTGCGCAAGACTTAAAATTTCACAAGGGAGTATTCGATGAAATTTTTTTTGACAAATGAGTCCAATTATTCACCTATAAATGTAGAATTGGGACGTTAAAATCATCCAAGAAATCAAAAGAAAGGATTCTGAAAAAATTGTGCAGAGTTTTCATGAAGTTGTTGCATGAATTCTCCTAACAAATCTTATTTCTTGCACATTTTGTAGAATTAAAAATGATTAAATCAGGAAAGAATAAACACAACAAGTCAAAAGCATGGAATACAAGTAGAGAAATTACAACCATGATGATGAATTCATGGGTTTGTATATCAATATGGGTATTGATAGTACATAATCCAATGAGAAAAGAGAAGGGAAGGAGGAGTGCATAAACTTGGTAGAAACCATAAAGGGACTGCAAAAATACATCCAAAGTTATAAATCTAATAATGAGAGGCTTATGAAAGCCAAAGAGAAACAATATGGATTCAATATCAAGTTGATGCAAATCTTGGACATAATATAAACGAAAATGGATAAGGAGATAGAATCAAGCGAGTCAAGAAGTCGCAGGTATCATGATAAGAGGAGAAAAATAAGAAGTGTTGATAGGCATCACCATCACTCACCAAATAATTCATTTAGGAAAGCGTGCAGTAGCTCAAGACCATCTCCTATCAGAAAGCATAAGATAAGGACTGGGGTGGACGAGCTACAAGGAGAAATGAATAAGATCAATTCTCCTACCTTTGATGGTGAGCACAAGAAGGATGAATATGTGGAGACATGGATGTTGGGCATGAGAAAATACTTCCAGCTGCATAATTACTCTGCATGAGAATAAGAGAGAATTTCCATCTATCAACTAAAGGTAAAAGCATCAATGTGGTGGGTTCCATTCATGCAAGTGAAACACATTGATGAGAAGAAGGTTACTTTGAAGGATTTTAAAAGGTATTTTCAAAAGAAATACTTAACCAAATGATATTGTGACAAGAAAATGAAGGATTTATTTGAACTCAAGCTTGGGAGTATGAGAATAGATGAGTATGAAATAAGATTATTAGAGCTGTTGAAATATGTTGCATTCATAAAGGATGAAAAAGTTAAAATTCAAAGGTACATGAGTGGGTTGCATCATTTATCAATGACAAGATACAATATTATGAACCCAAGATATTGGAGGAAACCATAAGGCAAGATAAATGTATCCATGATTAGCAAAAGGGAAGAACAAATTTCCAAAAGGATTGGGAAGACAAGAAGAAAATCAAGATGGAATAGAGGAAAAAGGGGACTAAGACACCATTTTTTCAAAAATACTTCTCAAGGACAACCAACTCCCAGGAGCCCATAATGATTGAGACAATGGGGCAAAGACCAAGACAACCACCTATTCAATATTGGGGTTGTGGGGGAGACCACATGTATAGATATTTCCCTCACATAGGTGAAAAAGTGAGGATGTTCACAATGCACATCGAGCTGTGGAAATTGAAGACATGGGCAGAAATGTACCAAGGATCTACACAGACTTGGATAACAAGCAAGTTGAGTTTTAGTCACACATGATTGAAGTGAAAGGTAATATTAATGACCAAACCATTTCTATTTTAATTCATTCAAGAGCTAGTCACAATTATCTAGATCCTAAGATGGTGGAAATATTCCAATTGCCAAGAATCAATCTTGGAAAACCATGGTTGGTGCAACTGTCTATAATAGAAAAAAGGAAAATTAATAAGATGGTTAAGGCATGTCCAATGGATATGAATGGGATGAGCACAAAATATGATTTGAATATCATACCTTTGGCATCTTATGATTGCCTCATTGGTTTGAATTGGTTGGACCAACATCATGTTGTTCTAGACTATTACAATAAGTAATTTACTTGCTTGGATGATGAAGGAAATTTAAGAACACTTCAAGGAATTCCAAGAGTTGTAACTATCAGAGAAGTTTCAGCCTTGCAATTGAATAAAAACTACAGGAAAGGATGTCAAGTATTTTCAACACACATGGAGGAGGAACCTAAGGATAATGTGTCAAATGTTGAATACTATGCAGTATTAAAATAATTTGAAGATGTCTTTAGAGAAATATCGGGGTTTCCACCGAAAAGAGATATTGATTTCTCTATAAATTTGATGCCTAGAGAATCCCTCATATCAAAGACTCCTTTATAGGAGGAGTACACCAAAGATGAAGGAATTGCAGATGAAACTTGGTGAGCTTGTGAAAAAGGGGTATATACACCCAAGTGTGTCACATTGGGGTGCCCCGGTATTGTTTGTGAAGATGAAGGATGGTACGTTGAGGCTTTGTATTGACTTCAAGTAGTTGAACAAAGTAACAATAAAGAAAAAGTATCATTTTCCAAGGATAGATGAACTCTTTGACCAACTGAGGGGCGCAAAAATATTTTCAAAGATTGATCTTAGATATAGATATCACCAAGTGAGAATTAAATAAGAAGACATCAACAAGATTTCTTTCAGAATGAGGTATAGACAGTATGATTTCACAATAGTGCCATTTAGGTTTTCAAATGCACCAACTATCTTCATGTGTTTAATGAATGGTATTTTCAGATAATACTTAGATAAGTTTGTCATTGTATTTTTGGATGATATACTTATTTACTCAAAGTCTAAAGAAGAACATGAGCACCACTTGAGGATGGTGTTGCAAGTATTGAGAGAACATCAGTTGTATGCAAAGTTGAGCAAGTGCTCATTCTACCAGAGGAATATTCATTACTTGAGTCATAACATTTTAGAGGAAGGGATAGTTGTGGACCCAGAGAATATAAAATCCATTGAATGATGGACAACACCAAGGAATTTTGTAGAGGTGATATCCTTCATGGGACTTGTAGGTTACTATAGAAGATTCATTGAAGACTTATCAAATATCGCGTATCCAATTACATCCTTACAAAATAAAGGTGTGTGATTTGAATGGACTTTGGATTGTGTTAGGAGTTTTCAACACTTGAAGAGTTTGTTGACGAGTGCACCATTTTTGATAATTGATGATCCCAATGAAGACTTCATTGTGTGCATGGATGCCTGTAAGGAAGGGATCGATGGAGTCCTTAGTCAGAATGGGCATGTTGTGTGCTACGAATCAAGGAAATTAAAAGAGCATGAAAGACACTATGCTACTCATGATTTGGAATTGGCATCCATAGTGCATGCCTTGAATATATGGAGGCACTACCTCATAGGGAAAAGATTTGAGTTGAGGAAAAACCATAGTGGTCTAAAATATTTATTTAGAAAACCATTTTAAATGCCATACAAAGCAGGTGGTTATATTTCCTCAGTGAGTATGACTTTGATACCAAACATATCAAAGGAAAAGAGAACATGGTGGTTGATGAACTTAGCAGGAGGGTGCATGAGATGCATGCTACAACCATTATCACGTACAAATCATATTTGACTAAAATAATTTTAGAGGTGGCCAAATTGGATCAGTTCTACGTGGACATAAAGGAAAATTTACAACAAGGTAAATTGCAATAGAAATTTGAAAGTTATGAGCTAAAAGATGATGAAATCTTCATGTATAGGCACAGAGTTTATGTGCCAAATGATCATGAGTTGAAAAAATTGTTATTGTTAGAGATGCATAAAGTTCCTTATGTTGGGCACCCAGGCTACCAAAAAATAATTGTAGTAGTCAAAAAGAAATATTATTGGCAAGGCATGAAAAAGGGGAGGTTGTTGATTTTATTGTCAGATGCCTTGATTGTAAAAAGGTCAAGGTTGAGCATAGATACCCAGCTGGTTTTCTACATCCTCTTCCCATTCCTTAGTGGAAATTGGAAGTTGTAACCATGTATTTCATTACTAAGTTTCCAAGGACTGCTAAATAACATGATTCTATTATGGCAGTGGTGGAAAATCTTAGTAAAGCTGCCCATTTTATTCCAGTGAAGTCAACTCACAAGGAAGTCGATATTGCTAATATATACATGAAATAAATTGCTATGTTGCATGGTGTACCTAAGAAAATTGTGTTTGACAGAGATCCCAAGTTCACATCAATTTTTTGAAAAGGGCTATTTAAAGGATTTGGGACAAATCTAAATTTTATCACAGCCTATCATCCAGAGTCAGATGGGAAAACATAAAGGGTAAATCAAGTGATAGAAGATATCCTAAGAATGTATGTTATGGAAAAACCAATGTAGTGGGAAAAATATTTACCTTTGGTTGAGTTTTCTTATAACAATGGGTATCAAGAATCTCTAAATATGAGCCCATTTCAGGCACTTTATGGAAAAAAGTGCAACACACCAGTGAGTTGGGAAAACCCAGTAGATTGTGCAATGGTTGGGCCAGATATTCTCCGAGAAATGGAAGAGAAGATGGTGAAGATAAGGCAGAATTTAAAGGCTGCCCAACACATGAAAAAAATATGCATAGATAAAGGAAGAACCCACCAAGAGTTTAAAGTGGGTGATCATGTGTTCATGAAAGTAAAATCAAGACACAGTTCCCTGAAGTTGGGAAATTGTTCTAAGATGGAAGCATGCTACTATGGGCCATTTGAAATCCTAGAGAGGGGATTGGCCTTGTCACATATATTCTTGGATTTCCTGCATCCTTGTGTATTCATAATGTTTTCCATGTATCTTTGCTCAAAAAGTACGTACCTAATGTTAATCATGTCATTGATTGAAATGTGATTCGGGTGGAGCCAGAAAGCGATTTTTTAGTACGACCGTTTTGCATATTGGATTGGAAAATAAAACAACTCCATAATCGATCCATGGAGATAGTAAAGGTCCAATAGACTTGGTATGGTCCCGAGGATGCAACTTGGGAGCACAAGGATCCTATGCGATCAGATCACCCACGTATATTTTAGGACTTTTGAAGTTTTTTGATGTAGATGTGTATATAATGCACTGAGGAAAATGCATAAATAAGGGGGAGGGGAATGTAATACCCTTGATCCAAGCCCTAATTGTAAATGAAAATGTTAATGTACATTTAGGCTGGTGAGTCATTGGCACCAAGTGTTGGTTCAATTTTGTGCACACCTGAGTAGTGCTCGAGGATTGTTTTCCAAAGAATGAGCACACACATTCCATAGTGTTGTGTGCACTTGAGTAAGTGCACGAGTATTACCTTAAAGTGTGCATCATACCGAGTTATATATATATATATATATTGGGTTGGTGATCCGGGATGCAAAATGGTGAGTGTGATTATCCTTGTAAAATGTAATCACACTCAAATTATTAATAAAATCACATCGTTGTGTGCAGACCAATCATACGAAAAAAGATGAGGGGATAAACTCCACCAAAAAGGGAAATTGGGGGGGGCTTAAGTCCAAGGGGATATTTTATTAATATTTCCAAAAAGTATAATTTATGGATATGTATTTATCCTAAGTTCTCTAGGGATGGGAATGAGTCACAAAGTGGCTAAAGCTAATTTTGAAGGTGACAAGTGTCCATTTATGACCATGCAAATATATGGTTGAACCTTACTATAATTTGGGGGGATTCACACTTTTTACTTCATCGGTCGGACCATCTGAATGGGGGGGAAACAACCATTACCTTGTGTATAGAGAAACTATTGGAAAGGATTTTCCATCTAGTAACCAGAGACTTTGTTGTTGAAGAGGTGGGTTGTCAGGCCCATGAGAATTCTCTTCGGGTGAGATATTTTTTGTTTAAGAGGCGAGTTGCCAGGCCCATGAGCATTCTCTTTAGGTGAGAGATTTGATAGGAATTATTTCCTGGTGCATTGGGAATTAGTTATAGGGACATGAGACTTCATGTTCATCCTATTGCTAAAGCCCTGGAAGGGAAGTGGGGTAGCCAAGGGACTATTGAGCAGAGAAGGGGAATACTTCATAGGGTGGGATAGGCATGTGGGAAATGAGAGACTGTATGCTAGTTGAAGCAGTTGGACACCTCAGACTTAGTAATTCTTGTTGATTATTAGACCATAGCATGACATTATGAATCCTTTTTACCTGGTTGAGTTTAAGCCCAAGCTCGTGGGGGACCTATTGCTTAAAGTATATGAGAAACAAAGTCTATAGCTGGGAGGAACATCTGAGTTATGCACACAATTGGCGACTCTTTATAAAAATATAAGTGTCCTTTATGTGCTTTTCTAATTTACTATGTGCTTAATTATCTATGTTTGATATGGGTTTATTTCATGTATGACATTGCATATAATTATTTTCCATTATTTTGTATGATGTTGTTTATACATGTAAGCATGATGTTGTATTCAGTCATTATTTTCGCACATGCAGAGTATGAAAATTATTAAGTATTATTATTATCTAACTTTGTAATAATGGTCATGATTTTTCGAGGCAAGGCTAGAATTTTCATGCATGCAGGGAAATAATCCATGCATGCAAGAGGATGGAATTGGTGTGCTCACAGGGAAGCAAATCAGTGTGCACAAAGAGAATTGAATCTAAGTGCGGCACCAGAGTGGTCACACACAGAGTAGTAATCATGTGTTCAGAGGGGTTATATGTCTAGTAATACTTGTGTGCTCTAAATGATTGTGTTTGCAGTTATATTATGTGTTAGTTCCACTATTATAACTAGTGTCTAAAGAGGAAAATTGGTGTGGTGCAATCCATCTTGCAATCGTTTGAGTTACCTCACATGTTTCTGCGTATATCAACGACATAGTTTAGAATCGATGCACTAGATTTTTGGAGTGTCATTTATAAATAGTAGGATGGGTACGTTACACAATGGTATCAAAGATTTTTGTTAGTGTCGATAACTAGGTATGTTGCAGAATGGTATCAGAGAATTTTGTTATTGCGGGTAACGAGGAACGTTACAAATTTGGTTCTCTTGGTTGACCCAAATTTTATCGTATTCGACTTGGTTGACTTGCCTTACTTCTGACTCAAATTTCCTTTCTTCTGACTCATTTTACATCTTGACTTCTGGGTAGTCAATTTCATTGTTATTTGGGCCAAATCAACTTGTGGATCGATTGGTCAAGTATCTTCCAGTTATCTAAAGGGAGTAGAGATAATAATTTTATATAGGGTTATATGTTGGTGATATGGATAGGCCATAATCCTTTGGTTTACGAATTGGATGGTATCAAAGCATAAGTTTAGATACATTCAGTGAGACCTATATGGTAAGTACCCGTAGTGATTACAAAAGAAGTGGACAAGAGTTTTTCCAAGGCTAGATCAAATTAGAGCATTAAGAATGTCAGGAGAACATTATGAAGGAGAAGAGGAAAAAGATTTGGGGGTCAGGTTTGATCATTTTGAGCAGAGTTTGGATACATTGAGATAAATGGTGTCAAAACCATTGGCAACAAGGAGAAAGGAAACACCATCAACAAAGGATTTTCATGAAGGCCCCAAGAAGAAATAAAATAAGCCAGAGACAGAGCATAAAACTATGTCATCAATGGGAGAGTGAAGCTATAGAAAGACACATGTACCTTTTTCTAGAGGATAAGGTGGATGTCAAGCCATAGATTGAGGAAGTGGATGCTATCAAGATGAACCAATGGCTATAGAGGATGGAAGTACACTTTAGTTTTCATGAGGTAGCTTGGGAAAAAAAGATTGATTTTGCTTGGTTTAAGCTTGAAGGCCATGCTTTGACATGGTGGTAGAGTGATGTAGAAAGAAAAGCACTAGGAAATGAGCCACTGGTGACTAATTGGGAGGTGTTAAAGTACATGATAAAATATCAATTTTAATCAATAGGATATGATTAACACCAACAAATATAGTATGGAATTACTTCAAGCAAAGACAAGGACAATTCATATAGGATTTCACGACAAATCTCATAAAGAGAGAAATTTAGATGGGAGTCTCTCTAAAAAGTTCAGACATGTTAGTCAAGTATTTGGGGAATTGTTGCCTCATATTCATAGACAAATGATTTTATTTATACCAAATACAATTGATGAGGCCGGTATTCAAGAACAGTACCTTGGGGGAGACAAGTAGAAGCCGCAAACTACTCACAAGCAAGTAGAACCAAAAGAGTAGTAGAGAAAGTGGAAAAACAAAAAGAAGTGGAATGAGAAGCATATCATGGAAGCAATAGAAGAATAAAATCCTTCCACCCAACAATGTAAAGGATGTGATCGAAAGGGACACACTAAGGAGGACTATTGGAAATTTCACCCTGAGAAGTGCCCCAAATATTTTCATAAAAAAAGAAGAATAAATCATTGATATTGGTGGATATTGAAGAATTGGTGGATAGAGCCTATGACCCAGAAGGGAAGATTAAATACACTAATATTTAGAAATATGTCGCATTATTTGGTTGTAGTTACAAGGAAGAGAAGGTGATAATTGAACTTTTCTGCATTAAAATCCACATGAAGCAGAACAAGGTGGATTGTTTGTCCGATCCCGGTTCACAATCTAACTTGATCTTTGTGAAATTAGTTGAGAATATTAGGTTGGATACTAATCAATATCATACACACCCATACCCATTGGGATGGGTAAGGAAAGATGTGAAATTGAAAGTGATAAAAGAGTGCAAATTTCAGTTTTCCATCAATAAAAAAATTGTTGATGGAGTAGTTGCAAATGTGATTCCCCTAGACATATGTGGAGTCTTCTTGGGAAGTCCATATTTTTACGCGAGGGATACCATTTTTAGAAGGAGAGAAAACACATATAGGATATTCAAGGATGGAAAATATTATGCCATAAATGCACACAAGGAAAACGCTAAGCTCTCTTTGATCAATGCACATCAGGTAAGAATAATCATGGGAAGTACAAAGAAGTTTGTCTTGTTGTTCCTGAGAGAAGGAAAGAAATAAGGAGAAGAAAATGAGTTGGATATAAAGGCATCATTGGAAGGATTTAGTGGAAATAATCATCAACAAATATAACAATTTATTAAATCGAACAAGGAAGTGTTTCAATAGTATCAAGGATTCCCACCCAAAAGACAGGTTGAACATGATATTCAGTGTTGCTAGAGCAACATTGCCAAACATTGGACTGTATAGGTAGTTTTTCATCGAAGAAGATGAAGTAAAGAAGAAACTGCAGTAGTTGTTGGAGAAGGGAGTCATCAGACCCATTACATCACCATGTGGTTCACCCATCATCATGGTACCAAAGAAAGATGGAAGTTGGAGAATGTGCATTGACTACCGTGCCTTGAATAATATCACCATCAAGAATAAATATCCTTTGTCAATGATTTATGAATTTTTGGATCAACTGCAGTAAGCCAAATTCTTCACTAAGCTGGACCTCATATTAGGTTACCACCACGTGAGAATCAAGGCGGAAGACGTATGGAAGATAGTGTTCAAAACAATACAAGATTTGTAGGAGTGGTTAGTAATGCATTTTGGATTATGTAATGACCCTGCAACATTTATGAGACTAATGAATGATGTGCTACTCCCCTTTATTGAATCTTTTTTAATAGCATATATGGATGACATACCAATCTTTATAAATACTTGGCAAGAGCACCTCTTACATGTGACACGGTTACTAGAGACCTTGAGGAAGAATTAGTTGATTTCCAACTTGCAAAAATGTGAGTTTAGGAAGACCTCCTTGATATATCTTGGACATATTATTGGAGGATATTTGAGGGTAGATCTAGAGAAGATTGTAGCCATCACCCAATGGCCTATTCCCACCAGTGTGATAGGGGTCATGAGTTCCATGAGAGAAGCTAAGCATTTGAGGAAATTCATGGTAAACTTCTCCATAGTAGAAACACCATTAGATTACATAATAGCCAAATGAAAGAGATTTCATTTGGGTAAGACATATAAAAGAGAATTTGAAGACTTGAAGAAGAAAATCAATGATGCTTCAGTATTATCCATGTTGAATCTGTTGCGACCTTTTGCGCTAGATATTTATGCTAGTGGATATGCTTTAAGAGAATGACTCATGCAAGAACGAAGGCTTGTGTGATAAAATTCATAGTTGTTTCATGGAGAAGTACTTGACTACCCCATGTATGATAAGGATGTTTTTTCAATTGTACAATAAGTGAAGAAGTGGAAGCATCAACTCTTGGGAAAAGAGACTATCATACACATAGATCATCATCCCCTTTAGTATCTATAGGGTCAACGCAATATGCAACAGGTGAGGCATTGCAATTGGTTAGGTTTCTTGCATCAATTCCATTTATTGATTAAGTACAAGAAAGGAGTCACAAATAGACTAGAAAGCATGCTCTCTTGACCACAACTGAAGAAGATTGCAACAAATGGAATGATAATGCAGCTTGATCCTTTCATTCAGGACCTTCTGAGTGAATATTATGAGGGAGATGAATATTTAAAAGGAGTATACAAGAAGTTAAAGGAGATATTGGTCAGTTTCATGTAAGTAAATGAATACCACCTCCAATATGGGTTGTTGTACAAATTGGACAAACTTTGCATGCCCCAAGATAGAAGAGTTCAGTTGATGAGAGAATCCCACACTTCTAGGGTTGTTGGAAATTTTGGCATGACAAAGACATTGGTGAATTTACAATGACATGTGTATTGGACAAAGATGGAGGAAAAGGTGGAAAATTTTGTTACATGTTGCATTCTTTACAGGACTAGCAAGCCAAGCAACCAAAAACTTGGCTTGTACATGTGATTGTCAGTGCCAAGTAAAACCTTAGAGAGCATCTCCATGGATGTTTTTGGAGGTTTACCTATGACTTGTAGAGTCCATGACTACTTGTTCATCGTGGTGGATCACTTCAGAAAAATGTTTGTGCTCAATCCTTGTAATAACAGAATCTATGGACAAGAAGAAATTGAACTATTCTTCATCCATGTCTGGGTACACTTCAAGGTCCCAACCTCCATCATATTTGATCAAGACAACAGGTTCTTTGGAATAATTTTGACAATGCTTTGGGAAATAATGGATACCAAGTTGAAGTACTCCACTTCCTTTCATCCTCAGAATGATGGAAAAACTGAGGTAGTAAATAGGACACTGGTGCAATTTTTGAGAGGTTACAACAACAAACATGCAAAGACTTTGGACAAGCAACTAGTCTACATTCAAAACTCTTACAATATAGCACTCCATTCTTCCACCAATAAGTCTCCTTTCGAGACTTGTCTTTCTTATTTACCTTCTTCACCATTTAATATCATGTATGGACAATAGAAGGAAGAAGCGGGACTATAAGGAGATGAACAGAAGAAGAACAAATTTGTGGACAAGATCATGCATATACATTTAAGGGTTCAAGATCAGCTCAAGAAGAGACAATAGTTCTATAAATCAATGCATAATCAACATAGGGAGGATCATAAATTCAGTGTTGGAGACAAGGTTTGGCCCTATGAATTTAAGGAATGACTACAAGGAGCAACAAATAAATTCAAGCCCCTTAGATAAGGACCATTTGAGATCATTGAACAAGTGAACAAGAATTCCTTTAGGTTGAAAATTCTACCTTATATACAGATCAAGTCAGTGGTGAACATGGAAAAATTGAATTTGTTCAAACCCTCCATGTTGGATGAGGAAGAAGAACGCCAGGTTCTTCTGAATATTGAATACCTTGTACCACATGGACTTGAGGAGTTGAAGGAAGACACAGTTTTGCATCACAACGAGAAAAAAATTCGCAGAGGACAACAAAAAAATTGGCAGATTAGCCTCAAGGGATAGATTGTAAGGAAAGTGAAGTGGTATGAGAGAAACCAAATTGAAAACAATTTCTCTCATCTATCCTTGGAAAATTTTTGGGACAAACACCTCCCAATGGGGAGGTGTCATCCAAATTGGATTCGACAAGAACAACTGGCTATCAACATAGGTTCTAAGATGATAAACACATGCAAAGTTTAAAACTATGGATGAAGAAATAGATCAATTTGTTGGCGTGAAGGGCCCCATGTCATCATGATTGATTTCCATTTCTTTTTGTATGCAATGGATGTAAAGTCAGGAAACATATTGGTGTACATAACATAGTAATGATGCTTTCATGAGACCTCTCCATGTGGGAGAAAATACGAACAAACAAAGAAAAGAAAGAGAAACAAGATGGAGAGAAGCTTAAGAGTTGGGGACGCCTAACCTTCTATCTATCCTCTCGATCGACTCAGTCTTCTATATTATGTTTCCCTGCAATGAGAAAAGGATTTTTTGCCTATGAATGATGTAAATAGGATTCCCATATGTCACCGAGGAGAATAGATATGAACCAAAGAGACTATAACTTTCCCATTGTTGAATAATAAAGAGCCCAAATGAAGCCAAAAGAATGGTGGTTTTCTCATTTTGGTTTCCAGGGTAAATTCAAAGTTTTGTCTGTATTTGTGGAATTTGAATTTTTTGTCTATTGGTGGAAATGGATGCCCTTTAACTTAGTGAATGATTGATGGAGTGTATTTCAATTTTAATGGTTGTCTGTGTATTGTTTAGCAAAGAGAAATTTGTGCCAGTTATGGTTTGAGCTTGTCTTATACGAATATAGTCCCCGTGGATCAGTAAGCCAAACTAACAACTTTTAATCTTACCCATACATTTATTATGAAGTTGGAAATTGACGACCCTCTTTTCTAAGTCATTACTATGCATTTATAATTTTCTAACTTTTTCCTAAGATTCGTTGCGCACATTCTCTACTTTTTTGGGGCATTTTCCTTTTCCCATAAATCATAGATGGATTATATTTCAAAATATGGGATTGTTTTGGAATTTATTAGCTACCCACGGACCATATACACATTTATTCTAGTTTGTTTGCTATCAATTTCTGCCCATATGTTTTTCTTTGTTATTGAATGCTAAAATCGACTTCCAATTTTATTTTTAGTTGGCCGGGATTACCAAAATATCCCTTGGGAATTTGTATGTGTCGTGGGTTACCGAAAATTACCTTCAAACATTTTTACACACTGTTGGTGATCGAATTATCCCTTAAAACATTCTCCTCCACTGTTGGTTTCTAAAATCCAATTTTCAAAGGGATTCCCTTCATAGTTGGTCGCCGAATTCATTTTAACAATGGGTCGACCCATTCTGACTGGTATTTTCCTTTGATCGAATTCCTCTTCTTCATTTGATAGAAAATCATTTTTGGTCCACCAAATGCACCCACGTTTCAACTAGGTTCACGGTTGGTCAACTTGGTTCTCTTGGTCGACCCGAATTTCGTCTGATTTGACTTTGGTCGACTCAACTTGGTCAAATTTCCTTGATTTCGACTCAACTTTCCTTTCTTTTGACTCATTTTACATATCGACTTTTGGGTAGTCCACTTCATTTTTATTTGGGCCAACTTGACTTGGGGCTCAGTTGGTCGAGTATCTTCCAGTTATCTAAAGGGATCATAGATTATAATTTTTACAGAGGGTTCTGCGTTGGTGATATGGATAGGTCATAATCCTTCCATTTACGAATCATTAGTGAATAATTATATCATAATGTTATTATTACAATATATTAAAATGACATAATTATTCAAATCACAATCAATTCACTCATCATATTTATGTATTTTTTTTGTAAACAAATTTAATCAACATATTATATCTTGCTAGAAAACAAACCATTCACCTTGAAGAAGAATTAAGAATTATATGGTATTAATGGTTATAAGTTTTTGCAATCACAATCCAAATTAAACAATTTCATAAAACTAAAGTTAAACATTATATGACAACTATAAATTCTAATGAGTTACACATCTCAAATTTAATTTAAAAGCAGAGAAACCATTAGCATACTCACAAAAAATTTTACAAATCAAACAACATCAACATCAAAATGATATGAAAAAACATAATACACATGTGTGATATATTGTTTATAGCGTACTAGTGTGATTGAAAGCACGCCAATGCGGCTGTTATGTAAATTTGAACTGAAAAAAAATTTAATTGATAAAGTACATATGAAAACCTCCATAATTAAATTTTTGTGGAGGTTGTTATTTGTGGAGGAAATCACTCTTTAGTGCCTCTGATAATTTATCCCACAGACTCGATCCTCTACCACTCCCTAAGTGCTATGGCTTGCATCTCCTCCTCCATTGGTTTCTCAACTTTCTCCAAGATATCCTCCTCATCATTCATGTAGCCATAATATGAACTAGCATCAATTTATTTGTAAATATCATACCTACACCTCTTCTTCTTCTCCTCGGGGGGATTATCAAAAATCTCTTTGATGTCGGGGAGGAATTTTATAGCCCCAAAGTATCTATAACCGAGGCCCTTGTTGGTGGCACCAGGAACATCAACTTCATTCCCTTCCAAGTCCATCATCTTGGCCCTTAATTAGTACCACCAAGATCTACGACCAAAGCTTCCAAGTGCCACTTTTTCTTGATCAACAAGAGAGGAACCTTGGTGGATGTCTTCATTATAATATTTATCAAAATGATCTAAGGGCCATATTGTATATTTAATAGAAGCTAAGAAGCACATTTGAAATAAAAAACTAATGATCCATAAGCTTAATGAGCATGCCTTATCATTGAATATGAAGCATTGTCTTGGACTTGACCTCCTCCTCCATGAGATCCTCACTCATGTATATACCAATAATATCCCATTTCTTCTTCTCCAAAATAATGTGCTTGATCTCTTTCTCATATGGAAGGGTCACATGGGAGACAAAATCTCATTCTCTCTATTATCAGTTTCTCTTGTCCTACTCTCCCATTTCTTCTACCATGTCCTCTTCCTTTAATAGGACTAGCTTGATTGCAGTAACCTACTCACTCTTGACCATCAACCTATCATCCATATTGATAGACTCGATCCTTTACCACTCCCTCAAAACTATGGCCCACATATCCTCCTCCATGGAATACTTGAGTTTCTCCAAGATATTGTCCTTGTCATCTCTGTAGCCATAATAGTTGGAATCAGTTTACTTGTAAATATCATACATAGACCTCCTCTTCTTCCCCTCGAGGGGATTATCAAATATTTCTTTGACACTAAGGAGGAATTTCCCAACCCCACTTGTATAATTGATTATTGGAAGATGGAATTTTATAATATTCCAACATTCAATTGTACAAGTGGGGCTGTAAAATTCCTCCCTGACATCAAAGGGATATTCGATAATCCCCCTGAGGTGGAGAAGAGGAGGTGAAGTTATGATATTTACAAGCGAATTGACACCATTTATTATGGATACAAGGATGATGAGGACAATATATTAGAGAAACTCGAGTGGCCCATGGATAAAGAGATGTCGA
Organism: Picea mariana; assembly: GCA_032191745.1. Taxonomy (NCBI): domain Eukaryota; kingdom Viridiplantae; phylum Streptophyta; class Pinopsida; order Pinales; family Pinaceae; genus Picea; species Picea mariana. Next base: position 163,682 of record JASDQU010243693.1, on the reverse strand, counting down.
CCAGAGCAACGAGGGATTGTCAGAGGATCGAGTCTGTCAAGAGGAAGGTCAGTCTAAAGATCAAGAGTGGGTAGTTCATTTTCATTAAACCAATCCTATTCGAGGAAGAGGAGGATGTGGCAGAAGAAATGGGAAATAAGGACCTGGGAAACCAACAAAAGAGAGAACGAGAGTTTGTTTCCCATGGGGACCTTTCATATGAGAAAGTGATCGAGTGCATGGTTGTGGAGAAGAAGAAACATGAGATTCTTAGTAAATACATGAGAGAGGATGTCATGGAAGAGAAGACCAAGGCCAAGGAAATGCTTAATATTTAGTGATATGACATGCTAGCAAAGCTTACGGATCATCAATGTTTTTCCAAATGCACTTCTTAAATTATATTAAATACACTACATTGGCCTTAGTTCATTCTTGAGGTTGAAAAAGTATTATAATTAAGATATCCGCCAGGGTTCCTTTCTTGATGATCAAGCCAAAGGGGTACTGAGATAAAGAAGATGAGGTTTAGGTATGCTATTTACAGGTGAATTAACAATGGTTCATATTATGGATATATAAGAATGACGAGGATGGTATCCTAGAGAAAGTTGAGCAACCTACGAAGGAGGATATGGAAGCCAAAGCACTGGGGAGTGGTATATGATTAATTATGTGTGCTAAATTATGAGAGGAACCAAAGAATTACCTCCACTTTTTCCTACACAAAGAAAAACCTCACCAAAATTTGATTGTGGAGGTTTGCATATGTACTTTGTAAAAAAAAAATTTCTTCCAGTTGTTTCTCTTATGTTCATCGTCGTCGTCATCATCTCTGATTCACATAAACTTATTTTTAGGCACACACACACACACACACACACACAC
>JASDQU010243693.1:130836-147188 GCA_032191745.1 Picea mariana | reverse complement strand
AGTTAACTCCCACTGAACTAGTGTGTCGAAAATAGAAATTTCTCCAACACCCCCCCTAAACATCACTATGGCGTAAAAAATGAGTCCCAACTATTAGGCCATTTTAGGTACTCATGTACAATGCAACTAATGAACACTGAATAAAAGTGAGGAAAGAGGGAAAACCACGTGGGGAAAAAAACCTGCCTCAACAGATAATGTCTCAAAAGAAGAAAATAACAGTTGTTAGGCAACTGTGTTCTTCACTGCAAGATGATCCTGCAAAGTCTAAAAAATATGCTCACTAAAAGTCTTTGTGAAGATGTAGAAATCTTTATGGATCTAATGAAGTCCTTTGGAAACCTATCTAGCCTTGTACCTCTTGATCCTGGGGACCCATATGCACCTGAAAACATTCATTTCTGGGGGAAGTGGAACTAGATGTGAAGTTTGATTCTTTAGGAGTGATTCATACTCCTTCTACATGGCTGCTTACCATAATGGATTTCCCACAACCCTAATGTAGGTCTGCAGATCAGTAGATTGAACCATATAACAATGCATGGGAATCATAGGTTCTGAAGTTGAAAGTACATGAGAAATCTCCTCATGCTGAGATCGAGTCATCCTTGAATCCAATGGATTCCCTGCAAGTTTGTCTGCTACCTGAAGTGTGGTTTGTACCTTCTTGGGCATCTGTTGAAGCTTCGGCGTTGGCTTCTTATCCGGTTGTACTACATGCTTATATCCATGTACAAAATATGAGTTTATGGAATCATCTATGATGTTTGAAACTAATGGAAGCACAAGAGTATATGCATGTTGCACTGGAGGTGAATGCAAAGTACTCTCCTTATGTGTACGTATAATAGATGAGTCATCGTCAAAAAACTTAGTTAATTTATACAACCTTGACTTGTGATCCACCTCACCAATTTCAATAATAGAATTGTCATGCATGTCAATTACTGAAACTGAACCTGATGTAAATTCAACCTTTTTACCTTTCTGAGTGATCTGATAAATTGAGAGAAGATTCATAGAAAGCTTTGGAACATGTAAAATGTTCTCAAAACTGCCATTGTGGAGTCCCACTCTCCCTTCTCCTGCTACTACTATTAGAGTATCATCCCCCATGATAATAGGGGGTCTTGATCATGGACTCAAAGAAGATAAGACTTCCTCTTTCACTGCCATATGATGGGATGCACCAAAATCTATAATCCATGAATCAGATGAGAAATTAATTGCAGCTAGAGCATGATGATTACCTTTCCTAGGAGCATGATCTTCTTCCTTCTATTTCTTTAATCCCTCTAGAATGAAGTTTCGAAGGTTGTTCTGCTGAAGTTCCCATGCCATAAGATCAATCTGTTTCTTCATGCATGTGGATTCTTCATGATTCGGTTTATTGCAGTAAGTGCATTGCTTTCCCTTCTTCTTCTTCTTCGAATCTAAAGAGTCTCTAGAACCTGAAGAATCATTGAAGGGTTTGGAATATCCCTCCTTCCCATTCTGTTTGGATGACCCTTTTCCATCATGCATGGTGAGTGCCTGTGCATTGGGATCTTTCATGAGGCCCATATGTATGAGTTTTTTCTTCTCTTGTGTAAGAGACTCAATGAACTGAGCCAACGTAGTCATTTTCCAATTCGTTCCAAAAAGACATCTTCCATAATGGAAACTGGAGACATATACAGTGTATTTTGGTCCTAGCTTGGCCAAGAATGTTAGAATAAGTTGTTTCTCTTGTGTAGACTTGTCAATACCACATTCACCCAAGCTCAAAATCAAAGATCTAAATTTAGTAAAGAAATCTTGTATATTATCAAAACTTTTAGGGTTTAAGGTATTCAACTCTACCTCAAGCATATGACCTCGCATCTCATCCTACTTTCCAAAGAGTCCTTTCAAGGTGGTCCAGATCTCGATTGGAGTCTTGCATGCAACAACATGAAACCATAAATCAGTGGAGATTAACTCAAGAAGTAGTCTTGTGGAATCATCCTTACGGTTCTCCCATCTCATCTTCTCAATTGTTGATGTAGGTTATGTTTCTATCGCCATCGTCAAATTATACAGTCCTTTCCTTCTGAGTTAGAAATCTGTCTTCGGCTTCCAATCAAAATAATTGTATGGTGTGAGGATTACCACCAAGTTTGACTGTATAATAATTGTCATATCCAACTCTCCCACTATTTCTAATAACCCCTAAAAATTTACTCTCAATCTACAAGTGAAAAATTAAGAAATCATGGCAGAAAGGGCACTTTAAGTGAAAATTCGTATCAGTTTCAAGAGATGATCGTGCAGCTTACTTTTTGAGAAAACGGTGAGGAATATTGCCAAATGGTTGAAAACCCCTTCCAAAATGGGTCGATTTACTTTCCAAGTGGGTCGTGTCCTCAAAAAATTAATATTTTTGGAGTAATCACTGATGAAAGGTATGACCATGGATTCGTGTCAGTTTCAGGAGGCTATCTTGCATCTTACTTTCTGAGCAAATGGTGAAGAATCGCACCAAACGGTTGAAAACCCACTTCCAAAATGGGTCGATTTACTTTCCACATGGTCCATTTCCTCAAAAACATAATAGTTTGGGAGGAATAACTGCTGAAAGGTACGACCACAGATTTAGCTCGTTGAAACTTCAATTTTCCCTATTCTTTGGCTTGTCTGGCTTGCTCCAAACAACATAGCTATGATACCATGTCAGTGTTTCATGGAAACCAGCACAAGAGATCTAGCTAAAGCAAGTACAAAAAAATCTTATCAAAAAAGGAAGAGAAATGCAATATGGAAGAATGAGAAAATATATTCACACTACTCCAATGAGTTGATGATTGATACATAGATCATGATCAATATGATACAATGAATGAGTGGAATACGCTCATATATAGGGAAAAACATTCCATAATTAAGAAAAGCAATAAAGCAGATAGTTTTCCTTAGGAATGCATGCATGCATAATAGTGATGGTAAAAATAGAAAGTCTAAAATAGAACTAGTCAGTTAACTCCCACTGAACTAGTGTGTCGAAAATAGAAATTTCTCCAACACGGTTTGGATAAATTACCTGGACATTTTTAAATCATTCTCACAAGCTTGTGTTGAACCACAGTGTTTCAATACAATGTTTCAACATTGTGTTTCCCAATGCTCATTCCAATTTGCTTGTGTGTTTCCATGCACATGTGTCATCCTGATCAGTGATAGAGCCCACCCAACCTCCAGGATAACAGAGAATTCAGGTCATGATGAGTGATTGTTTGGGTTAGTGATTGGAGCAGATCAATAGCTATGTGTTTAAGTTTCTTTTATCTTACCCACAGTTTGAACTTTGGATAAATTACCTAGGCATTTTTAGATCATTCTCACAATTTGGTGTTGAAACACAGTGTTTCAGCATGGTTTTTTAACACCGTGTTTCCCAATGCTCATTACTTGTGTGTTTTCACGCACAAGTGTCATTCTGATTAGTGATAGAGCCCACCCAACCTCCAGGAGAGAAGAGGCTTCAGGTTATGATGAGTGATTGTTTGGGTTAGTGATTGGAGTATATCAGTAGTTATGTAGACTGTGTTTAAGACTTTAAGTTTTTGAGATTACCCACAATTTGGATAAATTACCTGGGCATTTTTAAATCATTCTCATAAGCTGGTGTTGAAACACGATGTTTCAACATGGTTTTTCAGCACCATGTTTCCCAATGCTCTTTGCTTGTGTGTTTCCATGCACAAGTGTCATCCTAATTAGTGACAGTGATAGAGCCCACCCAAGATCCAGGCTCCAGGATAACAAAGGATTCAGGTCATGATAAGTGATTATTTAGGTTAGTGATTGGATTAGAACAGTATTTTTGTCGACTATGTTTAATTTTTTGAGCTTACCCACAATTTGGATAAATTACCTGGGTGTTTTTAAATCATTCTCACAAGATGGTTTTGAAACACGGTGTTTTGACGCCATTTTTCCCAAATCCAAATTTTTTGTGTGTTTCCATGCACAATTGATAGAGCACCCACCGATCATACTAGCTTTCCAAGCAAGAATACAATCCAAAGAAAAAGTAATGCATTTTTTCCCACAAAGCTACAATTTCACATCCCTAAATCCATTTTAATAGAGAAAATTACATTCAAATGCATGCTTGTACTTGTGTGGATATTGCAGTGTCAATTCCATGTCACACATCGAGATAAACATAGTTATAGACAATTTTAGATAGATGTGGCATGCCTAGAGTGAGTTTGTGCCTAACAATGAGAAAGAATGAAAAATCTATTGCTTACATCTCTACAAACACTTCATATGCATCCTCATACAATATACTAAGTTGTTGGTATTATAATTTCATACATACATTTCGTCAACCTATTTCTATAGCCTATATCATATTGTACTGCTTATTATGTTAAAAACAGAAAAATAATGAAAGATAGTTATCCATATGGCCATTTTTCACCATGAAAATCAATTAACCAAAATTTTCCATAGTCCACTCCAGGTTTTGCCTAACCCACCAGTGACCATATATTACTATTTCAACCCAATTATAACCAAACACATAAGAACCCAAGTCCCAAACCAACATTACTAAATCTACTCTCAAATGCCAATTCAAGTTGTAAACTTCAAATAATTACATACTCATGAAATCAAATGGAGATATAAAGTGCTACTCCTACAATGCATGGAACTTGTCCCCAACTTTCCAGTTACGATATAGGATTTAACTTTTCCACCATAAATCCCATGCTTGAATGGCCAAAAGTGAGGCTTAATATTGAAAATTCAAAATTTAGCAAGCAGAAAAATGGGCTTTTCCCTTCAATATCTTCTCTTTCAACCTGCATACACCTTGACTATATTCCCATTTTCGATGAATGGAAGTATGCTCCCTCTCCTAATCTCTTAACTTTTTCCATTTATAGGTTTTCGACCATAAATTCCATGCTTGAATGGACGGAAGTGAGGCTTATTGAAAATTTAAAATTTAGCAAGAAGAAAAATGGGCATATGTTTTTTCACCTCAGTTCATTGTTGTTCCATATTTAGTAATTTCCAATTCATTTAAGTTTTATATCAGTCTAGATTTCAGTTCAATTTAGTTATAAAAATGTATGATTTATTCTTAGAGAAGGGCTCCAATTCCTAGGCAGTTAGTGTGCATACATGAGGAGTTGAGTGAGGGTGCAGATTTTAAGGAGGAGTGCTCAGTTTAGTTGTACATGCATACATGCCACAACCATTCTCCAATTGGGATGCATTAACGCGGGCATTGTTATCCATTTGATTAGGAAGTAGGATTAGGGTTTGAGGATGCTTCTTGTATCTGTCTAGTTTATTGTTTTCATATCTGCAAGTTTGTTGCTCATATTATTAGTAATATGTGTTTGTAGGTGAATGTACTTTATAGCTATTATTTGTAGGTGAATGTACAAAATTACAAATCATCATTATTGTTTGGCATGGCATAGCAGGAAAATCCTAATATATCATCACAATTGATATAGGATGATATATCAATTGTATGGCCTAAGTTTCTATTTTTTAACAGATTATCAACCTAAAACCAACCTATCACAGGAAAAATAGTTTTTAAAAATGGATTTTTATTGATGTGGCATTATTTTGAGCCAATAATAATATTCAAAATGAAAATGACTTGTTGTATGATGAAGTGACTTCTTTTTAGATAAGTATTGTTGGTTTTGTTGAGAATGATTGAGTTCTTAAAATTGATATATTTCTTTCATTTGTGTTGACTTGCCAAATGGATGACTAATTTTATATTATTTTTCTCATGTGGGTTTCACTTTTGGTTTCTAGATCAATTTGAAATTCTAATTGTGAAAATTTCGTTGAGATGTCAAACAACGATCATGGAAAGAAAACATCAATACAAAGGGATGTATTTTTATACTTTCAAAAGGCTCAATCCAAGAACCCATATTCTCTTCATGATTCAAGCTCTTTTGAGCAACCAATCAGTGAAAGAGATGTCAACTATTCTAAGAATGCATCTAATATCCATATAATAGATGATTAAATAGGTTCCTCTAGATATCAAATTGAGATGAATGCAATTTCACCAGAAATTGACAATAACAATGTTGAAGGTTTTCCCTTGGAAGGAAACACAAACCATTCACAATCACGGAAAAGGAAAAAAGGCCAATGGGACATAGGGAGATAATTCCAATCAGAATGGGTCTCAAAACTTCCATTTATTAAACCAATACCTCCAACAAATGAGAAAGAGGCTTCACGAGAAGTTAGATTGATTATACGTAGTTGGAAACTTGGAAAGACATTAAAATTGCAGATGAAGTTGGATACAATAGAGAAGCATGTAGGAAAGGTGTATGATAAGGAAATTGTAAATGGCAAGGAAAAATCTATTATGATCAGTTGGAAATCATCTGAGGAATGTCGACATGTCAAATATGAATATGAATATAATAAATACTTAATCAGTAAGAGAAAACTCGAGGCAAGTGCAGGAACCATCACATCTCTATTTGGAAAGATGATGGAAATAAATTTGTTATCCAATACGATGCAATTAATCATTTTATTTCACATCTTATCTAGAGGTCATCCTATGACATATTATCCAGATTACAAGAAATTTATATATTTTCGTGAAGTGTCAAATTTTCCATATTATCATTGGTCATTAACAAGTCGTTGGGAATGGGCAAAATATATAGCTCAAGTAAAAACGGATGATTTGAAAGAGAATATTGCAAATGCTATGTTTTTTTTTCATTTTCTTTGGAGGAAGTTACATCTATTGATAATACTTCATGGATTTTCATGAGCATTTATATGGTTAATGATCATGTTAGGCATTCATATTTACATGGGATTCATAAAATGAGGGAGAATTCTAAAACTCAAAATATTTATGAGCTTGCCATCGAGAATTTGAAGGAAAACGGTGGTATGGATCATTTAGTGATTGCAAAAAAATTGGTATGTGTCGGAGCAGATGGAGCAGTAGTCATGCAAGGGAAAAGGAATGACATTTGTGTCAAACTAGAACTATCAACTTCACCATTTATTATTGGTATTCATTGTATGGCTCATAGAATGAATCCTTAATTTAAAATGGTAAGAAAGTTTCCACTGGTTTCAAAATTTGAAGATATTGTATGTGAAACTCATACATACTTTTGTAGTAGTCCCAAGCGACTGAAAGAGTTTCAACAATTTTTCAAGGGTGTTACGGATGGAAAATTGCTACTAAAAGATGTTGATACAAGATGGATCTCATCGAATGGACCAGATCAAAGACTATTTAGTGAGTACCAATCCTTAGTAGGGGTGATGTATGAACATCGCTTCAGTGTAGATAAAGCTCAAGATCTTCTCTTTCGATTAACTAATATAGAGACATTATTAACATTGGCTAGAATTATTCTTATTGTTTATGAAATGAATGTCCTTGTGAAAATGTCTCAGAGTCGCACAATTTATATTGTAGAATACATACATACAATAAAATTAGCATGTCTTCAATTGGATAATTTGCATGCAATGCCAAAGTCTTTTACAGGTCCAGTGTTTAAAGGTTGGACTACTATCATCGATATAGAAAACATTGAAAATTATTTGAAGTTTGATGGAAAAGGAATACTATGTATGGCAGTGCGTGGGTATATGGTTCCATTTCATTATGTTAGTAAGATGGGACAAATCACTCAAGAGTTCCATGTGTCAAGAGACCAATTCAACAATGTTGTGATTTCAGTGAAGCACAACTTGATAGAAATTGCAAAATCACTAGCATCAGAGATAAGGGAACGATTTCCTTGAGATGAATTATTGGAGGCCATGTCTTTGGTATACCCTCAATATTGGAACCTTGAACACAATATATAGGCTAAAAGAGTTGACCTTTTAACAAAATAAAAAAATTTAGTGCACCAATTTGGCAAGAATTGCAAAGTACAAGGAAAAGAGATTGAAGGTATATTAGATTCATCAAAGTTGTATCAACAAGGCAATATCTTTTATCAAAAAATGTTAGCTCAATATTTTGGTTTGGACAAACCTCTAGAACATGGTGCAATAACAATATTATGGACTAAATTAGGTGAAAACCAATACCTAGAAGAAAACATGTCATAATATTTCAAATTAGCAGATTTATGTCAAACCATGATTTTGGGATCGGTGGACAATCAGAGAATGTTTAGTGCACTATCATTATTGAATTCAAAGTTGAGGAACAATATTTATAAATATATGATACATTTTTAAGATTATATGTAAGAAAGTATGACATAAACAATTTTCCATTTGATAGAGCACCAACTCTTTGGCAATCAAATTGTGATAGAAGGGGAGAAGACAACACAAAAAAATCCTCTAATGAACTTGATATGGAAGATAATATTTTGGAGGCTCATAATAATAGTTCATCTATTAGAGTTTCTTATTCAAAATATAGAAAATGAGGATCGACATGTTGATGTGAACTGGGATATTAATATACCCCAAAATGCTACCTAAACCAATATACAGGAGGGGACTCTTATTTTGACTTACATGTTCCATTGATGATTGGTGTTGTAGAAATAATGAATGGAATGACACAAGTGATGTGATTCTTGTTAGTTTTTTGACTTAATTGTTCTTCTATTTTTGGAGTACGTTGGAAAAAGGTAATTCTTTATGGGAGCAATATTACCATATGTAAATTTGAGATTACATTTAAGGTAAAAATAGGTTCTATATTTTGTATTAAACAGTGTAACATTGAAGCTACATTTATTTGATCGAAGCTATTTTAAGTTTGATGGTTTGATAGTTAACTAAGGCATTCTATTGAAGCTGGCATTTGAGTAAGTTGAGACCTATCTCTTCACATAGATAGTGTCCTAGTATTAAAGGCTAAATAACTAATTAACATGACTTTCACTAAGCAAGAATGGGCTCATTCAAGACTCAAGTGCATGAAACTTCTTGGATTTGTAACTTTGATATCTTGGAAAAATTTAATGGTTTGTTTTTTGTTTTCATTTGGACCATTTTTTCATCTTTAGAACTTTTGTTTTATTTTGATTAAAGATTGTGTTAGTCCCTTGAATGCTTCTAGTTCTTATTTGATGCTTCTAGTTCATGGAAAAGTATTTTTATTTCCTTTTTCTTTGTATAATGACTTAAAAATCTTCTCCATTTAGAATATATTATGTTTATTTATATTTTCTTTGAGAAGACATGTTGGTATTCATCAAAACATGAGTTGCTAAGTGAAGAGAAAAATGGTCTATGTACTGGACTACTATATTCCTAAGCAATAATCGTAGGACATTTGTTTCTAATGAGATCAACATTCCTCTAATGCATTTATCATTTTAATGTCATGAATAAAATAACTTTGCATGTAGTCTCTCAATAAAAAAATTATCAAATGATTTGTAATCTAGTTTGGCTATTTCAAAGGAAATCAAGCACAGTATATGCATAAACTGATTCTTTTGACACTAATTCATATGCAATCACCCAAGCTAATCAATACCTACTCAAACTCTAATAATTGTTGAGACTGTTATAGATTTCCTTCTCATTGAACAATTCCAAATCTAACTATTGAATTAATCCTTCACCACTAAACCACTCCTTGCAGAAAATAAACCACTCAAATGAAATGAATTAAATGATCTATATTACTTTTGCAAGAAATCAAATCCTCTCAAAATATCTACTCTATGATTTCATGAATAAAATTTGCACTTCAAAGAAATTGTAACTTCATTAAATCATAAATATACAATCACACCTCCATCTAGATTTGGCTTAGTAATAAACAGTAGAGAACTTAATCTATGATATCATTCAGTGAGATGGTTGAGATGTAACAACAATAATAATCATCAAGGACTAACCGAACCATTCAAGAAATATTACACTTTCAAGATAACAAATTGTTAGAGCAGCAATTGCAATTTATTCAGCAGCATCAATCCAAAAATAATTACTTCTTCAACAACATTAATAATACAAACTACATACAAAGGTTAAATTGTTGATTTATCATGTGACATGCATAGGAAGATAAAAATAACAATCGATTGAGGCAATATCTTTGTGGAGGTGGGTCGTTGCCTCCAAACAGAGTTTCCTGTAAAAAAACTAAAAGGAATTAATCACTAACAAAAATTAAGTTGAACATTGTCACTTCTTATTAAGATATTAAATTGTCAGATATAATGTTAATTCTCTAGTGCTTAATGGAAAAACAAGGACTAGCTCCCTAGTGTAAATGCTCTATACATATTTTAAACCATGCCATGTTCTCATAATAGAATGAAACTAACAGTAGTTCGAATAGTCTTGAGAATATTTCGATTCTCAAGATGTTCATAACTTGTTAAAACAGAGACCATTAAGATTACATTAGCAAAAATTAGAAACTTATAAATTGGTGCTCCAATTGTTATCCAATGATGTGGCAAGTTGCACGATTCCCTAGATAATTTGTGTTAATTCATGAAGATCTCCCGTTGCCAGCTGGATATGTTAGATCCATGAGGAGAGTTAATCGATGGTGCCATAGTCTTCTTTGTGCGTATTTAATCCAGGTGTTTCAGCACCAACATATTTGTAGACTTCATTTATTCTTATTAATTCATCAGTAATTACCCAAATTAAGATTCAGGAAACATCATCCTAATTTACAAGTAAACTATGGATTAACATAACACAATGAATAATGAATTATACCTGCTCCAGGGACTAGGATTGAATGTTCTCATAGGAAATGTAAACAATAGGTTCCAGGGATGAATTAATACAAGAGATTGAGATGAAAATGGCATGGAAATGATAAGGAAAAAGGGGAAATTTTAGCACCCAATATCTCCCCCCAACTGCACCAATGCATGTCCCCATGCAACTTCACTCACTCAGAATCAGAGTCTGAGTCAGGGAATGAAATTTTCCAATGCAAATTAGAAATATTGTAGGATGATGCTACATTATCTTCTAAATTCCTGTAGCCCCTAGAATAAATAAGTTTTTCCGAACATTCCCTTTCAGTATTCTTAGTCAATCTGTACTTATGTTGATACTTCTCTGTTGGCAACCAAATAAGAGGGAAATGAAATTTCATCCCCAACCACTATGGACCACAAGTTTGAATGCACTCAACATATCTACGAACTCGATATAGAGCATAGGTAAAATAATCATGATTGTAGGGATCCTTGGTCCTCAAGGCTATAGAGGATGCTTCCCATCTAAATCTGCTACCTTCCAATGCAAATAGTTTTTGATCATTAATTGTTTTAACACAAGAATCTATGATAAACCTTTGAAGGTATGTTACTTTTTTAGTCTTATAAGATGAAGAGAGTAGATGTTGATGTATATTAAAAATAGTAACAAGAGTGCGGGATTCACCCCTAATCCATAATGTAGCATCTCCTTCATTCTTCTTGATTGTGTGGAAGGCATTCCACCATTTTTCCTAATTGTTCACAAAATATTTGAAGGATATCAGTTGGACATATCCTACATAGGGAACAGGATTAAATTTTATATCCAATAGGAAGGCATGTTCATGCAAATAAATCTCACACAAGAAATGTTGATCTAAGAAATCACTCTAGGAGAAAGTTTCTAAAAACTTAGAGGCACTGATAATTTTATAAGCCATTCCTTCCTTAATAGATTTAATCTTAAAAAAAGTTAATTATTCATGAAGGAAGAGTTGGTATGATGGAGAAGCGCTTCTACATCTCAAAAAATCTTTTGTTGATCCAGTTGGCTATTGGTGGCCACCCACCTATTCCAACTAGCTCCTCTTGTCCATTTTTAGTTCAGCACATTCTTTTGTACTTATTTGTAATTGTGGATTCTACACTTATGGGGTTGTCTGAATCCTTACACATCTTCCAGGTGGATATTGGTGGCCTCTCACCTAATCCAAATGGATTATTTTGTATGTTTTCATGTCAACACATCTTGTTGTACTTCCAGGGCCGTTTTGGAGGCCTAAACAATGTTTTTTTGGCTTTCCGCCCTCAAATTGTAGATGGAGTCAGATTTTAATGGCAGAATGTGTAGATCTCTGAAAGACCTTTCCAACGGGCTATCACATGCCTAAAATGGAGGTCATATGCAAAAGTTACAACCCCGGGAAGTTGAGGTACCAACTTACCCATAGGGGCCCACATGACTTTTGATGTTTCACCTCCTAGGGTTAGGTTTTTGGATGTATAGGGTTTTGGAATTCATGAGTAATATCAAAAATGCCTCTAGATCCTCATTTTAATTCATTATGCTCAGACATATGCACGTATCAGCCACATCTCTTCTCAGAGATAGCTACCACCATTCAAGCAAGTGTTTCAGTTCTGTAGTTTTACAGTTTCATCCTATTTCATTATTCAATAAAAGATATTGTTCACTGGATATTTGTGTTATAATTCATATCTCTGTGTTTATTGTATTCAATCTGTTAATCAGTTCATTTCACTCCTAAATCCATATCAGTGGTATCAGAGTGGTCTTCTCTTCATTTGTTTTTCTTCGCGCATGTCCCCAACAAGATATGGGTACAAGAAGTTGGGACTCGAACCAATCGATCCATTGCAAGGTCAGCTACATTGAGCCCGAAAATAACCCATGGGGGACGAAAAGAAAGATGATGGAGCAGGACATCATATTAAAATGTTGCTTGAGGAAGCCCTCGTGCGACAAAGGAACGAAATCATGGACAAATTCATGTTGATCTTTTGACGGTTGCCCACAGGAGAAGCATCTTCATTAAGCGGCCATGCAACCCCCTTCAAGGTACAGGTAAATTTTGATATTTCTTATTTGAAGGACTGATAGATGCAGATGTTGTATATAAATTGTTGAATCTGCTCGAAGGGTATTTTTTGGTCCACAATTTTTTCGATAGGGAAAATATCACTTTTGCACTCCTCAAGGTTGTTCCCCATGTTAAAGACTAGTGTGATACTTACTCTGAGCAAAGGGTCGTAGAGGAATCTACAATGTTTGTGGGGGGGCCTACATGGGATTCCTTCCGAGATGCCATTAAATAAAAATACTACCCTATTGGAATCTACGAGGACCAGTACACCAAATGGACCACCCTACGTCAAGAAAGGGACCAGAAGGTACCATATTTCACCAATATGTTCCATACCATGTGCACCAAATTGGGTATCAAAGACTATGAGCATCATCTAGTGCTCAAATATCATGGTTTTTTGAACAAATATATTCAAATGAAAATGGATTTTTTGGACATCGCCACATTGAACACAACTTATAGACACGCTATCAAGATTGACCAGAAATTTAAGCAGAAAAGGAAAGAGTTTGGATTTGTAAACCCCTCACAGTCGAAGCAGGGAAAAGGCATCCCCAACCCACACAACAAGGGACCAAGTTGAGATGGCCACCCTCAAGAAAACCAGTCCAAGTCGCAACATAGGAAGGGAAATGAGAAGATGAAGAAGGACACGTGGAAATGGTATGAGTACCATAAAATCCCTTGGCACAACACCGAAGAATGTCTCTCCAAGCAGTCACTCCTAGATGAACTAAAGGATTCTGAGTCAAAGGCATATTTTGATTCTGAATCGAATCCTTAAGGAGAGAAGCAGATTATCGATGTTGAACCTAGTTCCATTGTCGCTACCACCAAATTCCAGTCGAGTGAACCAGAAGAACCAGAGGAATGGGAATGACTCTTTCACTTGCAGATGTGGGTAAAGGGGGATCTGATTCATTTCATTATCGATAGAAGTATTTAAAAGAACTTGATTTCAGCAGAGGTCGTCAAGCGGCTAGACCTGCCAATGAAACCACACCCGTAGCCCTACATCATTGGTTGGCTTTGCTAAGGAAGAGATCTATGTGTCAGCCAATAGTGGCTTCTTCCCTACGACATCAAGCCTTTCAAAGATGAGGTATTCTGTGATATTTCTCCCCTTGAATTTTGTGATGTTCTTTTAGGACAACCATATTTGTGGAAGCTTCATGTTGTGTATGATTCTAGACCCCGCAGTTTTATTATTACTTTGGGTGGACAATTGTAAAGGATACCAGAGGTAGTGTCGCCTACTGCTATTTCTTTAATCTCTGCTAAGAAATTTATTAAGGTCATTTCATTGACCGGGAAGTTCATCTTCTTTGTGATCTATTCTCACAGTAAGCAGAAGGTCATTGTCACATATGTGACCTCTACACAGAGCCTATCTTTGCAGCAGAAGCAAGTGGACGAGATCGTGGAAGAATACGGACACATCTTTGCCTCACCTACAAGGGTACCGACACACTCCCAATTCAAGCATCCAATTGATCTGACCCTCGATGCACCTCTACCTAATGGGATATTCTATCATTTCTTGTTTATGGAAAATGACGAAATCAGATGTCAAATCCAAGATCTTCTTCATAAGGGGCACATCAAACCCATTTCTTCCCCTTGTGGAAGCCTGATTGTACTGGTGCAGAAGAAGGATGGGACTTGGAGACTCTTCATTGACTACAAATCCTTAAACAAAATCACGGTCAGGAACTGCTACCCCATTCCCAAGATTGATGACCTTCTTGACCAACTCAAGGGGGAAAATTTCTTCAGCAAGATTGATCTAAATTTTGGATACCACTAGGTTCCCATTGAACCAACCGATGTATGGAATACAACCTTCAAGTCTAAAGAAGGTCTCTTTGAATGGCTAGTCATGCCCTTTGGCTTAACAAATGCACTAGCCACTTTCATGAGGTTGATGGATGATGTATTGAGAGCTTTCACCAACTCCTTTGTGGTGTTATATTTGGATGACACCCTCATATTCAATAGAATTTGGGAGGAGCACATGCGACATATTCAACAGGTTTTGAGCACTCTGCAGTAGCACAAGCTATATGCCAACTTGGAAAAATGATTTTTTGGCATGAACAAGGTCCAATAATTGGGCTACATTATTGATGAGAATGGAGTACATGTTGATCCATCTAAGATCCAATTCATCCATGACTGGCCAACCAAGACCACACTAACCAATCTTCGCATCTTCTTGGGACTAGCCAACTTCTATGAACAATTCGTGTTGGGATTATCCCATATTGCATGGGCCCTTAGCTAAGTGACCAAGGGTGGTGGAAGGGCCAAGTTCATGTGGGGGAAAGAAAAACAATGAGAATTTGATGATCTAAAGCATCGCTTGTGCTCAGCTCCAACACTCTCCTTTTCCGATTTGCAGCAACCATTCAATATTGAGACTGATGCATCTGACTATGTTGTGGGCACAGTTCTCACTCAACACAGTCATCCGGTGGCATAACATAGTGAGACACTCTCATATACTATCCGTAAATACCCCGCCTATGACAAGGAAATGCATTTCATTGTACAAGCTTGTCGTCAATGGAAACATTACATTATGGGAAAGGAGAAGATCATACACACTAATCACAAGCCTCTACAGTTCATATAGACAAAAGGGAAATTGCAGAACGACTGAAATAAAAAGTGGTCCACCTACCTGCAGCAATTCCATATCAACATCAAATATAAGACATGTATCTCAAACCATGTTGTTGATTGCCTCAGTCGACCTCCTGTGGTTTCACTCACCACTATGATCCATTCTTGTGGACATGAAGCATCTTAGTGGCCCCAACTTTACTAGCGCGATACAGACTTCGCCACCACCTATCAGCTCTTGGATACAGGTGCAACTGTCATCAATTTTCACATTCAAGACAGACTATTATGCCACTTGGGCCATCACTGTGTTCCTACAAGAAAGTGTGCAAAGATGATTTGGGAATCCCACTACATTTGTATGGCAGGGAATTTTGGCGTCGAGAAAACTATGGTCGTTCTTTAAAAACATTTTTATTTGCCAAAACTTCGACCGAACGTCAGCAAGTATATCAGATCTTGCATTGCATTTTCCATTTACAAGCCAACTATGAAGAAGGAAGGCTTATACACCCCTCTTCCTACTCCCGATAAGCCTTCAGAATGCATCTCAATGGATTACATGTCTGGCCCTTCGTCCACTAGGAAAGGAAATGACTATGTATTTGTGGTCATTGATCGATTTTCAAGGATGGACATCCTCACAGCGTGCAATAAAAATATCACATCGGTAGATACTTACAAGCTCTTATTCAAACGATTGCGGGTCCACTTTGGGATACCACATACCATCATCTCCGATCGGGACAACAAGTTCCTCAACACATTTTGGTCGAGTATTTGGTCATTGTTGGACACTAAACACACAAAATTCACTACTTTCCACCCCCAAACATATGGCCAAACAGATGTCGTCAATTGGATGACTGTGCACATCCTGCACATGTAAAAATATAAGCATCCACAT
>JASDQU010243693.1:79129-96927 GCA_032191745.1 Picea mariana | reverse complement strand
AATAGATCATCAATCTTTGTACCATATATGAATACTTGAATACCAAACAATAGTATGATTCATAAAAATCACGAAATTATTTCTCCGGATCACGTGTGAAAATCAAATTGAAAGAAGGAGATAATTTCTATCTTTGTTTTCAAAATGGTCTTTTTTCCCTTCTTCAGATGGATGATGGCACGATTGCATGTTGGGAAGTTGGTTTTCTGAGTATGCTTGGATTGGGGGAAGGCAAGTGTAGGTGTTGATGGTGCAACATCTCCTATAGTGAAATGAACATTCAAACTTACACACATCTAAATATGTTTGGATTGGGTTCACTAGGACATGACGATGAGGCGTATTTTGAATGGTACAAGCGGTTTTTTGGTCAATCCCAACACGCGAGGTCATGCCTATGTCGCTCGACGACTAGACTCCTTGGGTGTTATGGGACACTCAAGGGAGACAGTCTATCCCTGTGACAATTTGTATTTTGGGTATCTTTTACAAGTAGTATACATGTGTTAATAGTTTGGTTATATCAGTGATAGATAACAACAAATTTTTGTATGTGGTATCTGAAAGTTGAAAGTTTTTTTTGAATTATCATACCAACTCTTTTTATATGCTTGTTGATAGCTCTACTATGGCCTTTTTAATATACTATCTCCCAATTCCATTTTATTTTTTTTAACAATGAACATTGAGTGGAAAACCCATACCCTTTCACATACTTAGACAATTTTTTAAAATCTTCACCTTTAAACAAATATAGTATTTTTTTTCTATCCATGTACTTAGTGAACATTTTCTTGTTATCCCATTTTGAAACTAGACTTAGAATTGACTAATTTTTATGGACTTGCTTATCAACTATCTATATGAGAATAGGGAGAAACACGAGTTTCGTCCCATAATTGCTTCATAAGAAAGCTTATTTTAGGTTGAATAACATATACATGGCCCTAAAAAGGGAATAACCCAAAGTACCCTATTTCCTTAACGATGAGTCATATGACACATATAGACAAAATATTCTCTTTATAGTGCTTATGTGGTGCTTTAAGTTCTCATGCGCCCTTAAAGCATCTTTCAAGCTATAATATTCTCTTTTTTATACTCAAACCATGTCTAAGTTCTTGAGAACCATCTCTAATGTGAAAAAACCCATATTAGTTCCCATATAATACTTGTAGGCCAACATTTCCCTTTACAAAGCATACCGGGTGGTTTTGGAATTTGTGCATGGTCCATGAGCTCTAAAAGCATATTTTAAGACAATGATGTCGGTGTTCTTACTCAATCCATGGCTAGGGCCTCATGAACCATCCTTAGCATGAAAAAATCTTGTAATGGTACTCATATGACACCTATATGCCAAAGATTCTTTTTACAAGGCCTATGTGGTAGTTTCATACCATATGCATGGTCCATGATAGTTAAATTCATCTTCTAGGACCTACAATATTACCCTTTATCCTTTAACCATGTTCAAGGCCACACAAACCATATCTAGGGTGCATAACCTCATAATTGAACTCATATGACACATGTAGGCCAAATATCCCATTTACAGGGACTTTATAGCATTTTAAGAAATTGGTAATGGTCACTGAGCCCTAAAATCATGTTTAAGTCCCTACATTGTTGCATTTACCCCTTGAACTATAGCTAGGGTCTCTAGAACCATCATTGTTGTGAAGAACATCCATAGCATTTTACCCAATTCTACCATGTAACCTATTTGATTAAGATAATTCCTCAAAATGTGTCAAAAATATTTTTTTTTTTTTCAAAAGTTGTTTTTTTATTTACTAAGCTTTTCCACATAACTTTGAAAATATTATTTTATTATTTTTTATCGTAAAGAAGGTGGCTAGGTTAACCAATTGAAAATAATTTAACCAAACTTTAAAAGTAAGACAGTTTTAGGAAAAAAATATGAATTAACTCAAGTAAGTTAAATATAAGTTAACCAACCAATTTTTTTAATCCAATAAAGTTAAATATGAATTAACAAGCCAACATTTTTAACTCAAATAAGTTAATATGAGTTAACTAGTAGACATTTGTAATCCAAACATCTTAATGGTTAGTTAAACATCTTACTATGCAACAACTTCATTAAATTTCATTATTGTAATGTAATGTTGTATTGGAACATTCTCCGATGCTTAAAATGTGAAAATGAAATTAATATCAAGTTTATCAAATCAAACATGGAGAAGAATTCAAATATCTTTCATTAATTACATTCTATTCTCATGTTACTAAACATTCTAAACATTTAATTTAATAAAATGATATGAGAAATTATCATAAAATTCATTCTCATTAAAGTAAATTTGATAAAAAAATCATTTTAACAAGATTAAATTCTAAAACTTTGTTTTTTCTTCCACGGGATGGTTAAACTTTGGTATTGGCATTTGTATGGAATCTCACTTAATTGGCCTTTTAAAACAACCATTGTAATTAGTCTCTCCTTATAGACAAGTACAATTACATGTAAGGATGATGATATAAATTTGACCTCCAAAATTTGCATTTACAGATAATCTTTGTGAGTGTGATAGTGCAGTTATTAAACTCAAGCGGTAATTTCTAAAGAGTTAAAAAACAAAAAAAATCCAATTTTTACTTTATATTTAAAGTATTCACTTTTCAAATATTTTTATTTTTTTAAATATTAAAGTAAAAAAGACCAATTTTTAATAGATACCAGCATGCTATAAGAATTAGAGATATTTTTTTTTAATAGTTAATTCTTTAGCACTTGTCTTTATGTTATTTTTTTTAAGTCTTCTAGAATATTTTCAATATTTTTCATATTGAGACCCACCATCATCAAATTCAACACTATCAATTATTGAATTAGCTCCAATTTGTTAGAATGTCCACCACTTCTAATTGTTGCAAGCTTTGATTTTGTTTATGTTCTCTTTATTTTCCATCATTTCAAATTTATTTTTCATTTTATTAAGTTATTTTAGGTTTCATTATTTTTATTTCAATGGTTGATCCAAAAATCAAAGATTTTATAAAAATTTTGATTTGATAAAATTTAAAAAGAAAAAAAAAAGAAAAAGAAAATAAATTTAAATAAATAAAAAATTCAAAAAAAAATCAACAAAGATAAAAAAAACAAATACCTCAACTTAAAAGAAGGGAGAAACTCAATTTAAAAAAAGGGAGAAATTGAAGAATTTAAGTAGATGAAACGGGAAGTGGGGGATTTAAATGTCGAAATAGATTTCAAAATTAGTTCCCCTCATAAAATTTAATGGGAAAAGACCTTAATTTGGGAATTAGGATAATTAAAAAAAATCAACAAAAAATAATAATAATAATAATAATAAATAAATAAATAAATAGCTCAAATGAAAAGAACGGAGAAATTGAAGAATTTAAGGAGATGAAGAGGGAGGTGAGGGATTTGGATCTTGAGATAGATTTCAAAATTGGTTCCCCTCCACATCAAATTTAGTGAAAAAAGTTCCCAATTTGGGAATTGGGGCTAATTGCAAATGAGGGAGAAACAAAAGTTTGAACCAAAAATTTAAAAGAATAATAAATTAAATGAAACTTTGATTTAAAAATAAGATCAATTTTCAAATTAGAATATTAATAAAATATTTAATTAAAAATTAGAGAACATAACACTTTCAAATAAATAAGAAAGAATAATAAAAACTTAAACATAACTTTAAAAATAGTGAAAGAGTGGGAGAAAAAAAAAGTGATACAACTTTGTTGAAGGATGAGATGAGTAATATCCTTACAATTTTATATTGAGGCAAAGTGAGTTGACATTATTCGTTTAAAGTTGGTGTGAGTAGTATTTTACTTTAACAAAAGAAAGAAGTAGAGAGAGAAAATCCACAGCGTGCATAAAGAAGGAACACGTGTCGCCAAAATATTGAAGAAGCCACTTTAACCGAATCATGACTTGAAAGAAAAACGTATGGTTGGAGATTTTCCCACCATGGTGGTGCACATACTAAAGTTCACATCTATTATTGGGGCTCAACGTCATAATGTTTTGAATTAAAAAACAAATAAAACAACACGTGGCTTTTTCGAATTATTGATGACCCTTAGACAACTATAGAACTTCCATCGAATCTCTCGCACCATGAGGTRGTGACGTGGACATAACAATGTTATCATGTCAAGCACCAAGTTCGTCTAGTCCACATCAACAACTACATATGAAAAGCTCCAATTTTGTAAGGTACACCAGAAAACTCTTATGATGGGAGGCCTTTTTTTTTTGGGTGGCTGTTTTGTAGTGACTTATCATTTGGAAATCATATTTTGTATCTTATTGTCAATGTAGAATGTCACATAATTACGCCGAAAGGTGTATACCTATTGGTAATGGACACAATTAATTATTTTTTAATCTAAAATTCTAATCTGATGGCTAACAATTAAAGATGTTGGAATATTCTTAGTCATCCTCCTAAATCAATGAATGTGATTTACTATTCATAATCTCCTTGTATTTTTGAATGCATCCGTTAACCTGTTTACTTTTTAACATTTATCTAATCATATTAAGAAATTACTATAACACTATAAGATTGCCACGTTTAAATGATTACGTTTAACATTACCACATTTGAATTATTAACCACGAATTTCCTCACCTGTTCTTGCGTTTTCCTCAGGCGTTTCAGCGTTAGCGATCCGCGCGTTTCATATTGGGCAAAGCGTAGTAATATATGATGCCAAGTGTCTCTCCGTAACCCAACGACGGCTCACGATGCGCGTAGCTCAAGTGTCTCTTCGTAGCTCAATGACGGCTCACGATGCCAAGTGTCTCTGCATAGTAATATATGATACCCGTTTCATATTCTTCACAATGGCTCAATGACGGCTTAACTGCGTTCTTCACGACGGCTCAAGAAACTACGTACATAAAAGTGGACAAGCATGTATAAAGTAAAATAAATATGCCTTTCAACATTAATCAATCACAAGTCACAATTATGTGACTATGATAATTATTCCCCAATGCATGAACAAAGATCACATGCACTAGATATTTGGAGCACAACTATGACTAGGTAGTCCAAGATGACACGTGGACTTATTCTTTAGCTTTTGTGGCAGTGTCAAGTTCCTCTTTGCTTCTTTTGCAATTCCTTTTAGCATCAAGTAGTGTAAATCTTTGTCTTCGTATATACCATAGTTAATATCTCCATCATATGGAAATTGCTTACACAATTATGGAACATTTTGTTTAGGCTTGTGTATCTATATTGTATAGATACCCACATACCAATACCGTGGATTATGTCAAATATTGGGACTATATGAAAGTTCATTTATGCAACCAATATAGGTTTAAATATTGGGATTATATAAAAGTTCATAAATCTTTAAGGTTGTTTTTTTAAATTTTATGATAATGTTTTAGGTTGAGCTAATTTTATTAATTAATTAAGATGGATAAAGTGATTTGGTAAAAGTTAATTTTTAATGATGGTGGTGGTGGTGGTTAATGTCTATTGAGATTAAATTTGATTTATCACACCTTAAGAAAGTTAAGGAATTACTTGGTTTGTCTTTCAATTCTAATTTTTCTCTAAAATTTTTAAGAGAAACGTTCCTAAATCACCATAATTTTGATGAGTTAAAATGTTAGGAAGGTTGGTACTATAATATATATTTTGAAATTTTGATTCAATGTGGGTGTATCCAAGACATTTAAAAAAAAAAAAAATCTATCTTCAACCCTTTTAGCTTCAAAAAGATGACAAATTCGTTTAATCCACGAAGTTTTAGGAATCATCCAATATCCTTATTTCTCTATAAAACTCATAAAAATTTATTCTTATTCAAAACTTAGAAAAACATGTATAAATCCTACCTCTTCCAAAGCTTTATTTTTATAATCTAACATTTACCTTAATTTCTTTATATCCTTAACCCACATACATTTATGCATAATTTGATAATGCGAAATATTTATTGTAAAATGTAAATTATATACATGAAAATGTCAGCGACAACCAAAAAAAACAAACCAATAAGCATAAAGAGAATATATAATGAGAAAAAATATATCAATAGTAAAAAACATTGTTTTATTATATTTACAAAGAATTATAATGGTTTGAATACACTTGCTAAACATAATTCATGGGGTATTAGTAAGTTAAATAATTAAGGATTTTTTTGGGTCCATTTTACTGTGTTTTGTTTTTTCCCTACATTGTTGAGTAAATAGTGACGAGGAAGAATTCTTTTTATTTATCTTCAAAGTAATCTAGTTTGTACATTATTCTCATTTGTTTTGCCTCTCTACTATTTTATAGAGTTGTTTGAATACTTGGTAAAATATGATTAAAGGTATTATTTTTTATTAAATCAATTCATTAAACACTTTGTTTTAATAAATCTAAGAAAGATAAATCAATCGCCAATTTTTTGTTAAATGTTTTTAATTCATTCTCAAAGGCATAACTAATTTGCAAGGACAAGTTAACTTTAATTACTTTTTTTTTTTCTAGCAAGAAATTTCTCATTATATTAGATATAATAGTGTGCACGACACCAAAAAGACATATCCAGGTAATTACAAAGAGTTCAAAGTTGTTCAGTGATGACAATAATTCAACACATCCTCAAAAACAAAAAACACTCATAACAATATACTTTCCATCTCAAACAGATCAGGGATTGTATGGAGACATAAAGTATCTACCTCCTTAATCTATGACATCATTAGCAGTACTACATAAAACAATAGGAAAATAAATATGCTAAAAAGGTGCAGAAAAAGAGAAGGACCCTCGTTTCCTTCTATCCATTTGTTATATATTATCTTCCCTTCTGGATTATGTAAAGCCTTTTTGGATAGTGAATCAATTTCCTGATTTTGTTCTCGATAAATGTGAGAGAACCTGATTGTACTGAATGAATTGGCTAGTTCTCTAATTTTGTCCTTCCAACCCACTAAAGAGATGACTTGTAAATTTCCTCTACAGTTTAGCTAGTCAATAACTATTCTTGAGTCTCCATAAACCTGTAGAGTATCAATATCCACACGAGTAGCCAAGATTAAGGTCGCCCAAACACCAAACAATTCAGAATGACATGTCACATGGACATTTACATATTTCATGGGCATAATTCGTAATGACTAAGTCCACCATGGGAATTACACATAAATCCCATGGTACCCTTTCACATATTTAGCCAACATCTTAGATTCTTGGGCTTCAAACCATTAAACTTACTCATTTTCCATCCCATCCACATATTTAGTCAACTTCTTCTTCTTATTCCTTTTGGAAACATATTTGGTACTTGATCCATTTTGATCGCACGTTCCCATTATTAGGAGGCTTTAGAGTTTTAAAAAGGTTCAATTATGATGAAAGTGGAGGAACATACCTTCCATTATTTTCTCCAAGTCTTCTTCACATTCTTTTAGAATGTACTCTTTGTTTTAGTTTCCGAGGATTTGTTTCTTGCTCAACAGGTTTTTGTTCCTTTCCCTTCCATGCCTTAATGACCATGTGATATTTGTTTTCTCTTATGTAAAAGAAAGCATCCATATACCATAGACAAGGGCTTCCAAACATTAGATTGCATGCATCAAGTGATATTACATTACATTCCACCTCTTCGACAAGATCAACCTTAATACAAAATGTAACTTTACCATGTCTCATAATTGTTTTAAATTTTAAATTTAAAACCTTAATGCATTTTATTTTAAATTTGTGTATGAAATGTAATGTTTAACTTAAGAAAACAAATATATATTTTTTGATATAATAAAAATATTTATTTTTCTTATTTTTGATTGGTTATTTTAAGTCTTATTGTTGTCTTCACGCGATTCAATATTTAAAATTAATTATGCAATCGATAAACTTTATTATAAGTACCAGAGTTATGTCCCACTTATCGTTTACAAATCATTGATATCACCATAGAGTCATTAAGGCTCTGAATGTCGAAATACATTTTATGTCTAAGTTTGCAATAAAAAATAAAGTCGATGCACATGTGTACATGTTGTGCACTTGATCCCTTGTGCTGTTGGAATATTTGTGAACTATCATGTACGTCACCAATAAGAAATGTTGCTTTTTAAAAAGAATTAGGGTTAGGGTTTTTTTTTGCATGTGTCCTTCATGATGTAAAATTTCAGACCCCACCTAGTTTCAAGTCTCGATGATTTTCATCCAATGTTTAATGCCCAAACCCAGGTATATGACAGCCAAATAAACTCAGCATACAAGCAACTTTTCAAAACTGAAACATGAGGATTCTGAACAATATCTAATGCAGAAATAAAACCATATCAGCAACACAATATTCATAAAATTTACACAGAGATTTTTGGTCTAAAAATGACCCTAGAAAAACCCACAAGGGGAAAACCAGTGAGAGGGGGAGTTTTTATTATTTCAGAGCTTTAGAGAAAATTCTTTTGCAACATATTCATCTTCAGAAATTTAATGAAAAACTTATCTCAAAAATTGTGCCAAGCTTTCACATAAAATCTGAGCCAAACTCCTCGAAATTCATGCCAGAATTTCCTGAACACATGTACAGGTATGCTCCTCGATTTGTGTGTCTCTTCTCTGTTGTACGACTACCTTGAAATCTATTCCAAATGATACAACACAATTATGGGCATTAAATGTTGTACAAACTCCTTGGGAAATGTGCCAAAAATACTCAGAAAATACCCCTAGAAATATTCATGATTTCTGTGCAACTAAAACAGCAGTACAGACTGTCAAAATCCATATAGTACGACCTATTTCAACTTGTTGTACTTTCCCTCGATTTCTGTGCCACTTTTCTATTGTAGGTTCACCACAAAATCCATACAGTACGACCTCCTGAAGGTGTTGTACCTCTCCTCGATTTATGTGCCTATATTAATGTTGTACAACTTGCAATTAATGTTGTAATCTCTCCTCGAAATGCATGCCAATGCTAGCCTTGGAATGCATGCCCTTAGCAACAAGATAGCTCCTCCTCAAGTCTGCTTGAGTTCTCATTTCTCAGCTCTCTCTCTCAAAATGCAACATCAACCCAAGAATGGGTGTGCCCTCCTACCCTAATCAACCTCATGAGGGAAGGTGAAGAGTCATCTCATTCGACAATTGAGATTAGATGAGACCAACAGTGGAGATAAATTCACTTAAGTTACCCAGTTTCTCTAAGTTCAAAAACTCACCTTTTAATTTGTCTCTCACAAATTAAATGACTAGGGTCCACATTAGGCACTTTCTTACCCCTTAGGCGCCTAGGTGATGAGAAACACTTGCCTAGGTACTTTTTAATTATTTTAACACTCCCTCTTACCGAGGAAAGTGTTAGTCACCACTCTAAGCTTGCCCCTAAAGAATACAAACTTGCCTTTGCCCAAGGATTTGGTGAGTATATCCACAACTTGCGCATCTGTAGATATGTATTGTAGCTCAATTGCTCCTCTCTGAACATAATCCTGGATGAAGCGATACTGAACTCAATGTGCTTAGATCTGTCGTGAAAAACTGGATTCTCGGAGAGTTTAATACAATTCTGATTGTCACAGTAAATCATAGTAGGCCTTAATTGCACACCAAACA
Source organism: Picea mariana (assembly GCA_032191745.1). Taxonomy (NCBI): domain Eukaryota; kingdom Viridiplantae; phylum Streptophyta; class Pinopsida; order Pinales; family Pinaceae; genus Picea; species Picea mariana. Next base: position 87,337 of record JASDQU010243693.1, on the reverse strand, counting down.
ATCCCACCAACAACTTGTGAAGCCAAAGAGCCTCACAACTAGCTTGATTGGAAACCATATACTCAGCCTCTACAGAACTCAAAGCCATTGAATTTTTCTTCCGACTGAACTAAGACACCACTGTTAATCCCAATCCAAAACAATGCCCAGAAGTACTCTTCTGGTCATTGACACATCCTGCCCAATCTGAATCTATGTAGCCCACCAATCAAACTCCATTCCCTCTCAGATAGTCTAGACCATAATCCATTGTACCACAAAGATACTTGAGCACATGTTTTGCTGCCACCCAATGCACTCTCCTAGGTTCCACCATGAATTGACTAAGAGTGTTGACAACAAAACAAATATATGGCCTGGTATTGGCCAAATACATCAAAGAACCGATCAAGTGACGATATAAAGTGGAATCAACCAACTGTGACTCAAAAGAATGAATCTTCTTCCAGTTGGTAATCATGGGAGTGGTAATCGGCCTACAATCTTCCATCTGGAATCTCCTCAGAATGTCACAAGAATACTTCCTTGTCCCAGGAAGATATGTCCAGGCTCCTGCCAAATCTCCAATCCCACAAAATAGTGCATCAGTCCAATATCAGTCATCTCAAACTATGAAGCAAGGCTCTCCTTGCAGCTAGTGATGAGTCTCTCTGCCCCTATAATGAAAATATCATCCACATATAGCAAGAGTATGAGAGGATCCTATCCAACCACAATGAAGTATAGGTTGGGATCTGCCTCACTCTTCTCAAAGCCCAACTGCTGCAAATAGGCATCAATCCTCGAGTACCAAGCTATGGGAGCTTGTTTCATCCCATACAATGCCTTCTTTAGTATATACACATGAGAATATCTCCCATGCACCTCAAATCCCAATGGATGCTCAATGTACACCTCCTCCTATATGAGACCATTCAAAAATGCGGTCTTCACATCCATCTGATGGATCTTCCAACCCATCTCTGCTACAATAGAGATCACTGACCTGATCGAGGTATATCTAGCAACCGGTGCGAAGGTCTCATCATAATAAACTCCCTCAACCTATGAGAACCCCTAAGCCACAAAGTGAGCTTTGTAATTCTCAATGCTGCCATCTGCAACATACTTGAGTTTATAGAGCCACCTGGAAGTCAACATTGACTTCCCCTCAGGTCTAGGAACAATCTCCCAAACATCATTCTTCATGATGGAATTGTACTCTTCCATCATGGCATCTCTCCAAACCTGTCTACCAGTAGCCTCCTCAAAAGTGGAAGGCTCAGACGCCCTGCTGCTGCTCACCATCACAATNGGGGAAGTCAATGTTGACTTCCCCTCAGGTCTAGGAACAATCTCCCAAACATCATTCTTCATGATGGAATTGTACTCTTCCATCATGGCATCTCTCCAAACCTGTCTACCAGTAGCCTCCTCAAAAGTGGAAGGCTCAGACGCCCTGCTGCTGCTCACCATCACAATGTAGCTGCAAAATATCTCAGGAGGTTTACTCTCCCTCACAACCTGCCTGGGATTCCCCACTGAACCATGTGCCTCCCTCAAAGTAGCTTGAAGCCACTTGGGCTTCCTCCTCTTTGAAGTAGTGTCCCATGGAGGGGAACCTCCCTTCTCAAACCCATCACTTGAAGATTATGACCCTAAAGTAGAATCTAGATAACTCGATCCTAAAACCTGTGGACCAGTAACCTGTGATCCTGACATTTTTAGCCTTGTAACCTGTGGACCAGTCGTCACCAAAACTAGTGGCCCCGAACTCCGTGTCACTGAAGTCTGTTGTGGACTCACCTGAATATGAGGTGATGACTGCCCACCCCTCTCTGTCCCTCGTGACTTCCTAAAGGTTCCATCCTCCACAAATCTCACATCCCTTCTCAAAATTGTCTTCCTCAAGGAAGGGATGCATATGCAGAAATCCTTTGAAGTCTCGCTATACCCAACAAATATCCCCTTCTCTACCATGGGTTCTAGCTTTGTCCTCTTCTCAGAAGGGACATGTGAATATGTAAGGAACTCAAAATTCCTAAAGTGCCCCACCTCAAGCTTCTTCCCATAGAAATCCTCCTCATGAGTCATACTCCCCACTGCTCTGTGTGGACTCTTGTTCTGCAGATAAACTGCAATGTAGCATGCCTCAGCACAAATAAAAAGTGGTATCCCCTGATCATGTAACATGGCTCTCCCAACCCCAACTATGTCCTTGTTCATCTTCTTAGCAACCCCATTCCACTGTGGGTTGTAAGGAACAATCAAATCTCTCCTAATGCCCTCTCCTACACAAAATTCCATGAACTCCTTGGAGGTATACTCACCCCCATTGTCTGTCCTCAGAACTCTGATTTTCTTCCCAGTCTGGTTCTCCAGAAGAGCTTTGAACTCTTGGAACCGATTGAAGACCTGTTGTTGTGGGACTTATCAGTAAACGAGGACATAAACAGATCTCCCTATATCCACCTATATCTAGAAAAAAATCAAATAGAATATGATGCTTTCCCTAAGCTCTAATCATTGAGTTTACTATCTGACAAGAGATGAACAATATAACATTTAAATTTTGCTTCCTCTTGTCATTTTCGTCCTAGCTCCACTCTAGTGCTCCTGTGATATTGAACCTGTGAGAGAACACAAGCCAACCAAAGTGAAAGAAATATAATATACTCAACGAGAAATTATGCACGTGATCAAGGAATCATACAATAAAACAAAGCAAGTTTTATGGGAAAGAAACATATCATTGTATTATATTAAAGTGAAAGTGGAGATTACAACCAACGCCTTAATGTTGCAAGGTCCCCTTTCGATGATCCTTTTCTCCAAAACACACACTTTCTCCAATCTTGAATGAAGAAAATCCATAATGACTTGATGAACTGAAATGAGGCTCTCAAGAACGATCCAATGCAGAATTCTCCTTACAATCTTAGCCAATTCAACCCTCATTAACCCTTTTCCATGAGAAATCCTTCTTTATATAAAGGAGAGAGAGATGGTTGAAGAGATTAGGATGATCCCACCAAATCAAAGAAGCAAGTAGGATCCCAACCATATAGACGCCACCTCATCTTCTAGATGATCCCCTTCTAGAACTTTCGTGAAACTTGACCTTTTCTTAGCCTTTTGACATCATCGCACCCCAGTTGTAGAGAATCCTATGGAGACGTCACAAACTAGCTTTAGGGCAGAGTACGATGATCAAGCATCATCATACCCTGGTTATGGTGCAACATGCGAAGATATTCCTTAATAGGGTTTTTTAGAAGAAAAAGCCAGTCACTCTCCTCATGAAAAAAGGCTCTTTTTTGGGAACATGAACACATGTTGTCAATGGATCACTAAGATGAACAAAATAATGTGTAACACCTGTACTTTGGTCTTCATGATGAAAATCCAAGAATTCTATGAGAATTCATCAATGAATATGACATAGTATAAACAACCAGTCAAATATGTCAAAGACATTGGGCCACATACATCTGAATCAATAAGATCAAGTATACTTGTTGCTCTACTGTCATTGCTTGGAAAATAATTCTTGGTGTACTTTCCCAAATCACACCCCTTGCACAACTCCTGGTGCTCTGTACTGAACTCTGGAACTCTAGTCACAATCTCCCTCAATATCCTCAGAAGCCCATGATGCAAATGGGCCATCCCCCTATGCCATAGCTCAAAAAGATCATTGTTGTTGGTAGAAAGACACAATGCACTCACTTGTTGGAACATGAGCTTATACAACTTCTCATGTCAAGTCCCAATCACTTTGGCCGAAGTGATACTGGACCCCTTGGATAATAGGAGCACATGTCCATCACGAAACAACACCTCATAAACCCTCTCCTCAATAGCAGAATCTGAAATGAAGTTCTTCTTCAAGCCAGGAACATATAGGACCTCTCTCAATAACATGGGAGGTAGAGACTACCTCTGAAATGATACTGCCCCACTACCAACTTCCTTGACCACTCGGTCATCTCCAATCACTACCTCAAGATCACCAATCTAAGTAAGATCTATCAAGTGCTCACAAACACCTATCATATGGCGGGAGGCACCACTGTTAATATACCACACAATGGAATGAATGGTCCTTGTGGAAATACACACTACTAAGGAAAACTCCTTATCAAACTTGGCAGAGAACTCCTCCACCGCTGTTGAAGCTGCTATCTGCTTCTTCTTTTTCAGACATTGTCCTACATAGTGCCCAAACTTGTGACAAGAAAAAAACTTGACTTTTCTCATATCCTTCTTGCCTTCACCCTTCAATTTGTTTCCTCCCATAGGACCCTTTTTTAATTTCTTCTTGTTGTTGGCAGCAAGAGCCACATTCTCCTCGTCATGACCTATGGATGAAATACCATGCACATAACGTCTCCCGATCTCCTCCTGAACAAAGTCATCCCAAAGAAGTTCCTACTTGGGAAGGTTCTCCCTAGCCACAATGCCCTCAACAAAAACAACCCATTGTTTGGAAAATCCATTCAATGTTGTCCTCACAAGTTCACTGTTAGCAATGGCCTCCCCCACAAATCCAAGCTCATCTCTCACCTGTGTCAACCTGGTAAGATATGTGACCACATTTTCATCCTTAGTCATTTTAATGGTCTTCAGTTTTTCTCTGAAAACGATCTTTCGGTTTTCATTTGTACTTTGGTACAAATTAGTCAAGGACTCCCACATCTCATAGGCATTTACTTTCCCTGTCACATGAGGAATCAAATGGTCCTTGATGACATCAAGGATAACTCTTTGGCCTTGATACTCTTCTTGGTGTATGGTTCTAGAAGAGTTGCATTTGTGGGTACATTCACAAGATTTGTTGTGGAGTTCTCAACAATATCCCATAACTCACTTTCTTGCAACAATGAGATCATCCTCTCCTTCCAAGAACCCAAGTTCACTGCCCCATAAAGTCTGTCCTCAATCCTCAAACCAATAGCCATTGACCCTTTTCTGCTGAAAATGAAAAATTCAAATTTATGTCCGGTGAAGTGACTTTTATCCCACTTTTCCGACTTGTTGATAGAAATTTGCCTCTCTTTAACTCAACTCTGATACCATGTAAAATTTCAGACCCCGCCCAGTTTCAAGTCTCGTTGATTTTCAACCAATGTTTAATGCCCAAACCCAGTTATATGATAGCCAAATAAACTCAACATATAAACATTCTCAGAACTAAAACATGAGGATTCTGAACAATATTCAATGCAGAAATAAAACCATATCAGCAACACAATATTCATAAAATTTACATAGAGATTTTTGGTCTAACAATGACCCTGGAAAAATCCACAAGGGGAAAACCAATGAGAGAGGGAGTTTTTGTTATTTTAGAGCTTCAGATAAAATTCTTTTACATCATATTCATCTTCATAAATTTAGTGAAAAACTTATCTCGAAAACCGTGCCAAGATTTCACATAAAATATGAGCCAAACTCCTTGAAATTCATGCCAGAATTTCCTGCACACATGTACAAGTCTTCTCTTCGATTTTTGTGCCTCTTCTCTGCTGTACGAATGCCTCAAAATATGTGCTAAATGCTACTACACAATTCTGAGCATTAAATGTTGTATTGACTCCTTGGGAAATGTGCCAAAAATACTTAAAAAATACCCAAAAAAATATTCTTGATTTTTGTGCAACTAAAACAATAGTACGAATTGCCAAAATCCGTACAGTACGACCTATTTCAACTTACTATACTTTCCCTCAATTTTTGTGCCACTTTTATGCTGTATGGTCACCAAAAAATCTATACATTACAGCCTCCTAAAGGTGTTGTACCTCTCCTCAATTTTTGTGCCTATATTAATGTTGTACGGCCTGTTAAATCCATACAGTACGACCTACAATAAATGTTGTAATATCTCCTTGAAATACGTGCCAATGCTAGCCTTGGAATACATGCCCTCAGTAGCAAGATAACTCCTCCTCAAGTTTGCTCGACTTCTTCTTTCTCAACTCTCTCTCTCAAAATGCAACAACAACCCAAGAATGGGTGCACCCTCCTACCCTAATCGACCTCATGAGGGAAGGTGAAGAGTCATCTCATCTAACGGTTGATATTAGATCAGAAAAACAGTGGAGATAAAGTCACTTAAGTTACCCACTTTCCCTAAGTTCAAAAAGTCACCTTTTAATTTTTCTCTCACAAATTAAATGTGTTCGACAACACATGTATTCCAAAAGAGGACAAACACCTTCAGTAACCACTCACATAACCAGATCAAAGATCAACACACTGATGTTTTCACGTGGTAAAACCCCTACGGGGAAACATCCGTGGCCCCAACCAACGCAACCACTTGGAGCAGTTTATTAATGCAAATAAAAAGATTACAGAGAGATTTTACAATAGAGTTTCTCACAATCGATCATTGGAAAATGACCTTCCATGCTCTTTAAATAGAGATCATGGACCAATCGGGTGTTAAGACACGGATCAATGGCCATTAAGATCGAGGAGAGTATGAACCGTCAGATCACTCTATGTCGGGAACATAGCGTGACCGTCGGATTTCCTAACTACAAATGCATACTAGTTCATACTAAAGAAACACACTTTTACCTAACGACACATTATACCAAGTAGATCTTAACTAACTCTTAATTGTCTAAATATCCTAACATCCCCCCTTAAGAACAATTTGGGATAGGATTGAAGGATTTACAATAGTGACACAATAGGAGAAGGAAGGAGGCATTAAAGCCTATCCCCCCTTAATGAAAACTTCCTAAACTCCTAACATAGATCGAAGTTTGGAAAACTTCCCTTCTGTAAGAGACTTTGTGAAAATGTCTGCAACTTGATCTTCTATAGGAAAAAAGAGAACTTCAATAACTTGATCATGAATGAGATTTCTGATGAAGTGCATGTGGATCTCAATGTGTTTTCTATGTTGATGTTGAACTGGGTCTTTGGCGAGCTTGATGGCACTCTAATTGTCGCACCAAAGTCTGGTCGGATGCTGCTGCTAGAATCCAAACTCTGAATGGATTTGTCGAAGCCACAAGGCTTCCTGACTTGCATTTACCATTGCTTGGTACTCTGCTTCTGTTGAAGAAAGTGCAATAGACTGTTGTTTCTTACAGGCCCAAGTGGCAGGTCCTGAACCAAGGCTGAAAACATAACCTGCAGTAGAATTTTGATCATCAGGGTCGTCGACCCAATCTAAATCAGTAAAACCAACCAATAAAGGAGTCCCCCCTGAACTGTAATGCATCCCAAGCTGAACTGTACCACAAACATAGCGAAGTATCCTTTTAGCTGCTTTCCAATGGATTTCATGGGGTGTTTTCATATACCGGGCAACAAGACCAACAACAAAGGAAAGATCAAGATGGGTATGAGTCAAGTATAAGAGGCTACCAACTAACTGACGATACAGGGTGGCATCAACTTCGAGAGAAGTACAAGTGGTAGTAAGATTGACTCCAGACTGGAAGGGAGAAGTGGTTGGTTTACAATCATCCATGTGAAAGCGACAAAGAAGGTCACAAGCATACTTAGACTGGGAAAGAAAAATTCCTTCATTGGTTTGAAAAACTTGGAGGCTAAGGAGGTAGTGCAAAAAACCTAAGTCTGTCATTTCAAATTTCTTCTTAAGGTCGGTTTTCAAATGGTTTAAAAGTTTTGAGTCACTACCAGTAAGGATAAGGTCATCAACATAAAGGACAAGGATTATGAGATGGATTCCTACTTTCTTGGTATAGACATTAGGGTTAGAATGGCATTTAGAGAATCCATTGGCAATAATAAAGGTGTCCATTTTGGCATACCAAGCTCGGGGAGCTTGCTTGATACCATAAAGAGATTTCTTAAGGAGACAAACAAGACTAGAGTCATTCTAGACATAGCCAGGAGGTTGTTTCATGAAGATTTATTCTTGCAAATCTCTATGCAAGAAGGTGTATTTAACATTCATCTGATGGACCTCCCATTTATGTGAGGCAGCAAGGGCAAGAACAAGGTGGATGGAATTCATTTTGGCTACAGGGGAAAAGGTTTCATGATAGTCAATTCCTTCAACTTGGGAAAATCCTTTGGCAACTAAATGAGCCTTGTATCTTTCAACACTTACATCTGATGCATACTTAGTTCTATAGACCCATTTAAATATGACAAGTTTTCTTCCTTTTGGAAGAGGTACAAGATCTCAAGTATCGTTTTCCATTAAAGAACAATACTCTTCATTCATTGTTGTATCCC